>JAASGK010000044.1:0-55507 GCA_023334195.1 Globisporangium emineosum
AACGAGCGTCTTGTCGTCATTGGTGGTGTTGCGTTGGCGGAGCTTCTCGTGCCACTCGCGCGGCGGCAGCGCGTTGCCCGAGTCCTGGAGGTCCAGGTGGCCCTTCGCGAAGCCGTCGCGCACGATCTGGTCGCGGATGCGCACGTTGAGCTTCTCGAACGGCTCGGCAACACGCTTCACCACTTGACGCTCTTCCCTGTCGTCACTGTCATGTGCAAGGGGACTTGGTTGGATCCGCGCGCCAAAGAACATGTGCTCGCGCGAGAAGAGCTCTGGAAAACTCGTCGTGAACGCCGCCACGCGCGTCTGCGGGAGCGTTAGCTGCGCGTTCATGCCCTCGCGGGAGATGTAGATGCGGCCCAGCACGTCCATGCGCTTCCATACCGCGAACATCCGGCGGCGCAGACGCGGCAGCTCGGTCGCCTGCAGCGGCGTGTAGTGGTACAAACTGATGTACTGGCGCACAGCTGAAGAACAAGGTGACGATGGCGACGCATTGCTGCATTGACCACTGCTGCTAGTACTATGACGCTGCGCCTGAGACAACAAAGCAGCCGTCGGTCGCTGCCAAGCACCCGTGAGCGCGCTCGCCCTGCGCACGCGATGCAGCATGCTTCACGAGAGGGCTCGTGAAGGACAGAGACTTGATGGCTCGTCAATTGATAATGACCAGCAAAAGCGTTCATGTCTTTGTGTTTTGGTTCATACTTTTGACAAGCATCAGTGGTCTGGTTTTGGTCGGTATAATACCGGTATTTAGTTCACTATCAAAAATAAAAGGTCAAAACCAATGCAATGCAAACAGAACCAATGCAATGCAAATGCCGATCTTGACACCTGTGTAACGAAATGAAATCCCAACCTGAAACTACCCAAGGTAGCCGTGTCAACTGTGCGCTTGTTGTAGAGCAGTTGGAGGAAGTCCACGTCCCTGTTGCTATCCTGTCGCTTGGTTGCCACAGCGGATCTTATCAGACGGAGTTCCCATTGAAACACCACTCACGCCTCGAAGTGCCACGCGAGGCTCGAGATGGCTGCTTTCAGAGGCGGCCATCGTTGAGGAAAACTGGTTTTGCCAAGTTGGTATTTGAAAAAAAAGACTTCAATTGATGAAACCAAAGCTTGCAGGTGATGATGACGACAACGAAGCTTTTTTGGTGCGATACTCCCTCGCAGGGATTTCTGTCGAGTTTCCTTGTCAACCTCCTCCCGTCACCCAACCCATCTTCGTCACAGGAATGACGAACATTTCCACACCCAGCACCACCAAATTCCTGCAGAGCGCAAGAAAAGAAAGAGGGTTGATCAGAATGTATTCCCACTGTCGTGAACTGGTAGGAAAAGAGGCAAAGGTCCCTCCTCCTCCATAGTTGTCATGTTTGTGAGTTGTTGTTGTTTTTTCTATTGATTTTTTTGCTTTTTTCTTAAAGTTTGTGGTTTTCTTTCCTAACATGCAAAACGTCGTGGAGAGAGCAGGCGAATCCTAATCCTAAAGCCGCTCCCATATGCAAAGTGTGAAAAACTATGTAAACCCTCCTCCTTCCTGTACACCCACCACCCCACGTTCTCATTCTCTCTCAGTCTCTCTCGCTCTCTTCCGTGTCTCTCGCTTCGCAAATCGATCGGACACCTGGGGAAGCGCGTTCGTTCTTCTTCACTCGTGAGTTCGTATCACGTAGTTTCGATTCGCTTTTCTTCTTCGGGCTTTGACGGACAGATGGACGGTTGGGGGCGGCACTGCTGGAGTACCTACCTACCTGCCGAGCGGTAGTGGCAGTGTGTGCGAGCGAGCAGGAATATGAAAACGTGGAGCAATATGAAAAAACAGAAACGACGACCGAGCCGTCACCAGCCAAGCCAACCGGCCGTCTCGACCCGATCCGTCGAGCCAGCCAGTCGGTCCACTCTACTGCTTGGCGTTGCGCTCCCAGACCTTGGCGTCCGACTTCTTCGGCGCGTCCTGGACTAGTGCAGCGGCCGCGGCCTTGAACGGTGCGGCAGGTGGCTGCACAGCAGCTGGAGCAGCAACAGGCTCCGACTTGACCACGTCCAGGAAGTTGCGTCCGCCCCAGGCACCAGCCTTTGGCAACGTCTCGTCCACGACGGCGGCAGAGGCCTTCTTGCTATCAGGGGCCTTGGGGCCGGTCTTCTTGCCGGCAGTCTTCTTCTCGTCCTTGCTGGCCTTGGTCGCCGCAGCCTTGACCTTGTCGCCCGAGGCTGGCGCAGCAGCCGCAGCAGCTGGCTTCTTCTTTGCCGCGACCTCCACTGGCGCTGGCGTGCCATTGATCACCGCCGACGCAAAGCTAAAGACCTTTGGAACCGCGTCCTTGGTTTCCTTGGCTTCACCGGTCGCAGCCACCGAAGCAGCACCGTCGGTCGAGTTCTGCTTGCGCAGCTCACGGGCCTCCTTCGTGTAGTCCTCGCCGTACATCATGCTCTCGTAGTCGATCGAGCCGACCGAGTCACTGCGGATCGGGCGTCCCTGGCGCATGGCCTCGCGGGCCTGCTCGATACTATACGTACGCTGGTTGCGCAGCAAGTCTGGGTGCGCCACGGACGTGAGCGCCGCCGGGTGGGCATCAAAGTCCATCTTGTCCTCTGGCAGCTTACAGTCGTTCTCGTCCATGTTCTTCACGATCTCCATGATGTCTTCGTGGTGGTACGCGTGCTTGATCGGCGCGTTCACGTCTGGCTTGTCCGCGCTCGCTGGCAGAGGCGGGAAGTTGGACGCGCTCAGGATCGGCTGGCGCTCGGCTGGAGTGGCTCCAGCGGCCGCCGAAGACGACGCCTTCTTGGAGGAGGCCGTGCCGTTCGACGCTGGCGCCTGTGGCTGCTTGGCAGCGGCCGCGGTGGCCTTCTTGCCGTCCTTGCCCTGCTTCTTCGTCGAAGGAGTGGAGCTCTTGGCGTCCTTTGGCTGCTGCTGCTGCTGTGACTGGGCCGCGCTGTTGCCGCGTCCGCCCTGCTGGCGCTGGTATTGGCCGCCCGTAGAGGCAGGCGCCTGAGCGCCACGGCCGCCTGGACCACGCTGAGTATACCTGTTGTCACCACCGTTGCTGTATGGGGCGCGCGCGTTCACCGCGTTGTACTGCACGCCATAGTGGTTCGGCACATCGTAGTAGCCGGTTGGGGCGGCACCGTAGTAGCCGCGGCCGCCGTAGGACGCACCAGGTGCCGCGGCACTCTCCGCTGGCTGGGTCGGGAAGAACGACTTGAGCGTGTTCTCGGACTTCAAGCGCGCCTTAATGGGGGCGTCGTTGAACGTCTTGCTGCGCAGCGCCAGGAGCGTCGCGACGGCCTCTTCCTCGGACGACATTGTCACGAACCACGTGTCGCCGACGTCGCTGCGCACGGACTCGACCTTGCCGCCGCAGCCGGAGAAGATCGCCTCGACGTCCTCCGGCTTGGTCGCCGACGGGATCTCGCGGAGAATGATCGTGTTGCGCTCCGACTTGATGTTCGGCTTGATCGCGTCGTTCGTGGCGCTCAGAGCCACCAGCTTGGAGTCCTTGATCGACTCCACGAGCAGCTCCGTGCTGTCGGTGAGCGCCTTGACCTTGGCGAAGCCCACGATCACGTCCACGGGCACGTACATCTGCGAGTTCATCTGCGACACGAGGAACGCGTCGGTGGCCAAGTTGGCCTTGGAGAAGTAGAACTCCACTTGGCGCTTGATGGCTTGCTTGAGCTCATCGCCCACTGCGCACAAACAACAACAGCAAGCACAACACCAATCAACCACACGTACGTTAGCGCACAAATTCGCAATGGCTACACACGCTGTATGCACCTCGCGAGTAGCACCGCTGATAGCGGGACGGTGGTTGCACCACACATGCGCAAGTCCTGCCAGTCTGCGCGCATGCCCAGCGCAACGTGGGTGGATCTAATGCCAGCTCCGCAATCGTCATTGGTCGCACGCAGAGCTTGCTCCTCGCACAGAGGGCGAACAAGACCCACGCAGGCACGAGACCCACGCAGACGCATTGACGCGCACACACATAGAGGGGGATTACGACACGCACACATACATACCTGGCGCTGGGGCGGCACTCATGTCTGCTGGCTGCTGCTGCTGGGGCGTTTGCTCGGGAATCGGGCGCTATTCCTTGGGGCTGCACACCACTAATTTCGCTCACACCAGGACAGGCAGCCGCTTGCTGCACCAGCGACCAGTAAATTTCAGCTCGAGAAGCGATGTTCACCTGTTTATTACCACATAGCCTCTTTATAGTATTACTATATTTAATCAATGTGGTTCGAATGATTTATATACTAGTTACTAGTTGATGTAAAGAGTCAATACTTTATATATGAGGTTGAAAAAACGGGTTTTGGTATCGGGATTGAATATAGCACCCTGTTTTGATACGCCACGTGAACAGTCGCACACGTCGCAGATTTTCTGGAGACTTCAATCAAAACTATCAAGCTTCATCAATTATTCGCCAGGGCGGAATGATTCTGATCCGTGATCTCCTTCAGCTTGCTGAGCTGAAGGGTGCAGCGTTAACAGCAGCGGCGCCTAGGTTGACAGTTGGGAATATGCCTCGAGGCATATCTCAACTCTGGCGATCTTAACAAGTCAAGACAGGTCCCACGGGGTTGGCGCCTTCAAGGTCATGTCTGGAGTGTTTCTGCTGAGCAGGGTCTCTTCTTCGTTAGTCCAGCCCCAACCAAATTCCTTTTCCGACACGAAGCGGTCGCTGGCAATGCTCGAATGACTGACTCGCTGGCGCTCATCGAAGGACGTGTTCATATCGCTTTCCACTATTAATGCTCTCTCTCTACCTAGAACATCTCCGAAATCACGGAATTGTCAGCAACACAAGCATGAACACTTGCAAAATCATAAACATGCTGCATTATTCGACAGTGTTCGCTGGAGACACACAGACGCGCTCGGACACCACACACATCATTTGGCATAAAAAAAACTGCTCAGAGCTCCGAGACCAACTCAACCACGCGGCGCACGAATCGCACTTGCTCATCCATCGGGATCTCTGAAAACTGCGGCACGTGCAGGAACAGCGCGTAGTGCTATAGGTCAACGCACAACAGAAAGAGTCACACGTCAAGTTTAATGTGAGTGCACACCTCAAACGGGGATTGCAATGTTCACAGGTGAGAGTTCTTACATCTGGTCGGTCGCCGCCCGCAGTCTGCTGCACCTTGACCCACTGCAGCGAGTGGAAGTAGACGTAGTTGCAGATGTATCGCCCCGGGTCCGTCGAGATACGCGCGTTCGGGTTCTCCTTTTCGAGAGTAGCGAGCAGCTCGTCCAGCGGGAGCGCGGTCTTGAGCGCCTCGTCTTCGTCTGCGGCGATGATCTCATTGCTCGCGACCCAGTCGCGCTCATCCGGGATGCGGAAGTCCGCGAGGTTGTACCCAAAGCGCTCTAATGCGAACTGTGTGGTCTTGGCTGCGACGCCGAGGTGCAGGAAGATGCACGGACGGTTCGCTTCCTGTGCGATTTAATAACGAGACGACATGTCAGCCGACTATGCACACTCAATTGTGACACATGCCACGCGTTCTCCCTCTCTCACCTCAGCTTTCTTGTGCAGTGGCGCGAGCATGTAGATGGAACCTACATTAGGATCATCCAAACAGACAAGCAGATGTCGTCCACGTGTATCTCGTTAGGCTGCAACGAACCCACTCTAGCTCACAAGCCAGTCGTCCATGCAAGTCATTTGCATGCGCAACGTACCGACTGCAGATACTTCGAGCACGAGCGCTTCCGTGACGTTCGCGTCGTCCACGATCTCCTGCACGATGAAGGTCGTGGGGTTCTCCACAATGTCACCGAACTTGCCAAATCCCGTGACGTACACGTCGCGCTTCTGCTGCACGCGTTTATGCGTCTGCTGCTCGTGCTGCTCGTGCGTCACGTTCGCCATCTTCGCTCGCTCTCGTGCTGCTTGCTCTCTTGGTCGCGAATTCGCAATTGATGAGCTTGATGAGTGTTCATTGTTCGATTAGAAAAACCGGTACAAAATCGTGGCAATACCGGTAAAATGCTGGTATTATTCTCAGAACCCTGGGTTCATTTTCTTGTGCCACATTTCCAGATCGTCTGGAAGAGTGAGAGAAGCTACGAGCCTATGGAAGCACCGCGGATCATCTTCGACGCCGCGGTGCGGCAACAGTGGACGTTCGATGAGTTCCTGGCCGTGTACCCACCGTCACGCGTGTCCCAGTCCCAGGCGTCGTGGATCTGCGTCCAAGGCATCCCACACGTGGAGAGCTCCAACAAGTACGCCGATGCGGGCGACGTGGAAGGGCTGCAGCGCGCGTGGGGATCGCTCCTCTCGAACACGAACGATAGGGGCCCCACTGCTGAGCACATCCGACGGATCGCGCAAGATCACCATGTGCTCAGCGGCAAGTGGATGCTCTTCGTCCCACGCAGCAACATCGACGAGGTCTGGAATCGCATTGCCGCCGCCACCGTGAACGACCACCTCGGCTACGGCGCGAAAGTGTCACCCAAAGAGCCTGCAAACGACGATGGCAGCGGGGACAAACGCGAGCCAAGCCACCTGATCTGCGTCTACGTGGACGATTTCACGGACGAAGCCAACGTGGCGCGCGTGCGCGAGACGCTGCGCCTCATGGGCTTCACCAGGAAGCTCTCGTTCAAGGCCGACGCGTACACGTATTTGGACATCTACAGCGGCAACGAGTGGGGCATCAGGCCGTCGATCTACTATAGTTAATGTGCGCAAGTGGGGCGGGCCGTCAACCACTCCAGTGAACAGGTAGGTTGGCACGCGGCAAACTGCTTTTTAGTGTATTTGATTTAATAGCGAAATGATGTCGTTGAAATGAGTACTCTTTCTATGAAGATGTGTTCAACCACAGAAATACTGCTACCAGTAGTATGTTTTACAGGTACCTTGTCGTGTGGAACGAAACTGGAGGGTCCAAGATTAGCGAGCTCTGTTTCAGCCAGTGACTGCAAGAACCAAGACAGACAGGTTTGCTTGGCTGAATGGCTGTACGACTCGCTCCAAGCCTTACTCCATAGTCGAACAAGCGCAGTGAGAAGGAAGCAGGGCTTCGGTGGTATGAACTTTCCGGTGATGGCCACGCGGAAGGTCTGTCCAGCGCTCCAGAGTACTACCCACGAAGGTGTAGAAGAGTCCCCAGTTGGGGAAAGCCCCCAGACCCGAGATGTCCCCAGCTATGCCCAGAGTGCCTCTCAGCAGCTCCAAGCCAAGCACCAGAGTCACGCGGGTGGTGATCCTGTCATCCCGAAGTTGTCCCAGTGCGCGCGTCGACTACTATGGTGCTTCATCCTGCTCTACCAGCTCATCAATGGACTCCTGCTCGCGTGCATGACCGCCATGTACAGCACCGTGAGCAAACGCGGCACGATCCTCTGGTTCCTGCGGTACAACTTCCTCTTCTCCAAGGTGCAGATGTTCCTCTCATCCGTGCATCGGTACGTGAGCGCGGGCTACGCGCTGCTCGCGATCGTATTCACCTACGGCGCTCTCTCGATGCTCTGGCACTCGGCGCGTCGGAGGCGCTTTTGCTATGGACCAGAGCCAACTTTGCGCCGTGTGAAATCCAAAAGGCCGCAGCGACCAAAGTCAGTGCTACGCTCTGCGCTCGGCTGTTTCAAGAAATTGGTCGACGTGTACCAGTCATTCGGACTCCGAGGCCGGTACTTCCACATCGGCTTCTTCATTCGCGAGTGCATCGAGTCGGCGCTGCAGACCACGCAGGCGTTCCAGTCCAGTCGATCGCTCAGCAACGTGTTTGTAAACCAGAGCTACGGGATCCTAATCTTCCTCAACTGCTTTGTGTGCATTGCGCTGCCGTTGTTCTACCGCTCCAACATGGCCAAGGGACGACTCGTGTGCGTGCTGATCGACCTCACGCTCGACTTCGCGTGGGGCACGTTCATCCCGCTCGTGGTGTTCTGGCCGTATCTCCAGATGTTTTCCGACTTCCAGCACGACAAGTACGAGCCCGTGCCGATCGAGAACGTCCAGAAAGAAGTGGAGTTCATCCTCGTCATGTCCACGTCGGACTTCATCCTGAGCACGTTCCCGTTCATGAGCTCGGCTGCGAACATGCGTGGCGTCAAGCGGTTTTTGTCGAATGAGAAGCCGAAAGCTGCGGCTGCTCCTGGTGCTGATGTGACTGTGACTGTGACTGTGACTGCGGCAGCTACGAATGGAACCAGCAACCCGACCAAACTCAATTGCGTTGAGCAAGCTTGCGTCGGCAGAGACTGGCACCGACGGTGGTTCGGGCGGCTCTTCCGTGGGGTGTTCTTGCTCTATGGCGCCGTGATCCTCGTCATTTCAGTCGTGTCGATGCACCATTCGTCCTCCTCAAGAAAAGCGGATTTGTACCCGTGTCTGCATCCCGTGTATCCGTGGTTGTCGACAAAGCAAGCGTGTGTCGGCCGCGTTGTCCATTGTGCGCTAGCGGGGATCGAGGGCTCACAGGAAGAGCTCACTGAGGCGCTACTGCTCTACGACGAGACAACGTTGTCGAATTTGATTTTCGTCGACTGCCCGAGCCTGGAGATCCCGCCGGACATCCACCGCTTCCCGTACCTTTCGGTGCTGACGATCCGACAATGTGAGGTGCATCGGTGGATGGCTGACGCTGCAATGACCACCGAGTTCTTCGATTCGCTTCAGACGATTCGAGTCGTGAACTCGACGTTCGTTGACGCCCCCAGAGGTATCCTGGAGCACCCGCTTCCTGCGTCGGTGGAGTTCGTTGCCATGCAAGACGTCAACCTGGGGGAGTATATCCACCAGGTCGGCGACAACTGGAAGCAGCTCAAGTACTTCTACTGCGACGGATGCAGCCTCACGTCGTTCCCAGTTATCGTCGACACGATGAGCGGACTCTTGGAGCTCTCGATGATGTTCAATGAGATCAAAGTCGTGGAAGACCGCCACGTGGAGCACTTGGTCATGCTGGAGAACCTCTGGATCGACGGGTCTCCGTTGACCTCGTTCCCGGATTCGCTCTGGCGAATGTGTGGCCGCCTGAGCGACTTTTCGTTCCAGAACACCAACATCTCGGAGATCCCCGAGTGGGTCGACAGGATCGCGGGCGGGAATCTGCAAATGTACGCGTTTGGTACGCCGCTGTGCATGGGTGAGGGCAAGATGAGACAGTTTGGCTACCTGGCATGCGCTGAAATGGTCTTCTAAGCCCAACAATGTCAGGATTCTTCGATTGTGACCCCGTGGGACCTGTCTTGACCTGTCAAGATCGCCAGAGTCGAGATACGTCAGGTGTTCTGCTACTAACGTTGGTGTTGGCGTTGCACCTTTCAGCTCAGCGAGCTGATCAAAATCATTCCGCCCTGGCTAACAATGGGGCTGCGATGGTAAAAAGAGACCCTTTTGTGAGCAAACTGGTGAGATCAGCCTTATCGTTTTTCACAACCTTCGCGTGTCTTTGCTTCACGACGCAGTTGAGTTTCCGCAATTTGTCGAGTATCCGGCGTATAACTCCGGTCGGTGGCGTCCCCCATCGCTCTTCGTGCGAACCATGGCGTCAGGGCTTGATTCTTGCAAAGTTTACCCAGTTGATGCTGGTAACCCGCGTGAGCATGAAGGAGACAATGAGCCACACCAAGGGGCCGCGAACTGCAGCTCTGCCCGCCAGCCACACGAACACGGCCCAAGCTCCAGTCAGCCATTTCTCGCCCTGACTCTCACAAAATGGTCGCAGCGACGCATCCGGTGCTTCATCCTGCTCCACCAAGTGATCAACTGCCTGGTGTTCGCGTGCCTGGCGACCATGTACGCCACCGTGGAAGATCGCCACAGCATGCTCTGGTTCCTGCGTTACATGTTCTTGTCCTCGCAGGCGCAGACGTCCCTCACGTCGGTGCACGCGTACGTGAGCGCGGGGTTTGCGCTTCTCGCGATCCTGTTCTTTCATGGCGCGCTGGGGATGGTCTGGCACTCTGTGCGTCAACGACGGCATTGCTACGGCCCCAAGCGCTCGCTTATCACCAGCAAAGCTCAACAACACAAGGGCCACCCGAGCCATGGCAAGACGAAGCTAAGTCAACGAGTGATCCGGTTTCCACGCAAAGTGCTCGCTGTGTACCGTTTGTTTGGACTCCGTGGGTGGTACTTCTCAACGGGCTACTTCGTTTGCGAGGTTGTCGAGTCGATCCTGCAGACCACGCAAGCCTACAAGTCCAGCGTGGTGCTCAGCAACACTTTCGTGAACCAGAGCTACGCGGTGCTCATCTTCCTCAACTGCTTTGCGTGTGTGGCGATGACGCATCTGTACCAGTCCGAGGAGACAAAAGGGTGGCTGTTGCGCATTCTGGTGGATCTCACACTCGATGTGGGGAATGGTCGTCCCGCTCGTGATCTTCTGGCCCTACTTTGAGCTTTTCTACCACTACACGGAGGACCCGTCAGCGCCGATCCCCTTCGACATTCAGCGCGAAGTGGAGTACACCATCGTGCTGTCCACCGAGGACTTTATCCTGAGCACGTTCTCGTTCGTGAGCTCGCTGGCGAACTTGCGCGGCATCAAGCGGCTGCTCATGGACGCGGTCATTAGAGAGAACGAGACGCCACCACCACTCACGACGCTCTCGGGCGACATCGCGAGACCAAGTATCCCAACTCAGCCGAAAAGCGCCAAGGGGACATCAACGACAGTATTTCCAGCAACAACAGGGACACGCAGCTTACTTCCGTTCTGCATCGCAAGAGTGTGGCGCCCAGCACTCTGGAGCAAGTTCTTCCACGGACTGATGCTTTTGTATGGCGTCGCGATCTTGGGTATCTCCATTTCGGCACGGGTGGATCGCTCCTCGTCAGTTTGCTGCGAATTTAGACGCGCAGGAGTGTCTGCATCGCGTGTACCCGTGGATCTCCACCGAAGTGTCGTGCGTCGGGCGGGTTTTACACTGTGACACCGCTGGGATCACTGGCGAAGCAAGCAAAATCACAAACGAACTCCAGAAATTTGATGAGAAAACGCTCGCAGACTCGAATTATCGGGTTGCAGCGCACTCTCAATACCTTCAAGCATCCACCGGTTCAAGGACCTCTCGGTGCTCTCGATCCAGAATTCGGAGCTGCTGGCATGGAGTAGCGGCGCGTCCCTCGCAGGTGGACATTTCCGAGCGATCCAGACGGTCCGCTTTATCAACGTGATAGTGTCGGGATTGGTCGACGGTCTTGTTGCTAGTCCACTGCAAAAATCGGTCGAGTGGATCTCCTTTAATTCTGTGGTGAACGTAGAGCCGTTCCTGCTCGACCATGTCGGCGCCAACTGGGAGCACCTCAAGTACTTTTATTGCGACTTTTGCTCGCTCACGTTGGTTCCCTTGATCGTTGAGATCATGACGGGACTTCTCGAACTCTCGTTCTGGGGCAACTCGATCGAAACTCTGACAGGCGATCACGACTACTTTGCGCATCTGAATAAACTCACGAATGTCTGGATCGACGGGAGTCCGCTGAGCGAATTTCCCGATTTGCTGTGGCGAATGACCGCGTCGCTCAACGAGTTTTCGTTCCAGAACATCAACATCTCCGAGGTCCCCGCCTGGGTCAGCGACATTACTGGAAACGCTGGTTATGTACGGCTTTGGGACTCCGCTCTGCACGAGCAACGGTGACTCCGACTCGGCTGTGATGAAGCACCTTGCGTGTGACGAAGTGGAGTACTAGCCACTCGGAATCGACGGTGTTCTAAACGGTACGAAGTCGTGCTTAAATCGATCAAACTCGATTTTAGTTGCGAAACCTCCTCTTGTTTACTCTGATGCAGTATATTTAGGATCGTTGCCAAACAAACCAGTTCAACCTGGGCTTCAACTCGTCATTTCCTTCGAGTGGGCGGATTTTCAAGCACCAGTTAGCAATGGAAGCAACTTGCGATGCTGCTGGCCCGACAGCAGCATCCGTTCCCGCTGCCTCAGGTCTCATGGGCGACTCTCGTCCAACTCGGTCGAAAGCGAACCGGGAAGATCGCGCCGCACCAGATCGCGCAGGACTTGGTCAAGATGAAGTTTTTCCGCGCTGATAAAGTCTTTCTTTTCGATGCCAAGCATTGCGCGCTTTAGGTCTTCGTGCTGCTGCTCCAGAACAACTTTCTCTTCTCCGACTCGGTTAGCTTCCTCCAGAAGAACAGCATGCGGGTCGCGGTGTTGTGTTTGGCTGTCTGTGCGGTGTTTCTGTACTGGAGCGTCGAGATGTTGTGGCATTCGTGTCAGCGAAGATGATTCCGCTTTTCTGCATCTTGTGTAGCTGTTGCGGCAGACTAGCCAACCGAAATTTTGATCAGAGGAGCCACAATCACCCCTGCTGTCGCCATGCAGCCCCCTGTTCTCTCGCGATTGTGGAGCGGATTGCGTCACAGATCAGTCTGTTTTATGCCGCAGAGGCTCCGCTCTTGGCTGAGTGGGTGCATCAAGCTCGGTTCCGATTTCAGACGCTCGACCAGTATCGAAGGTCCGCATTTTGATCTCCGCTTAGTGGCAGAGACCATCGTCAAGGTCGCGCGTCAGTCCTATTCGGCATACAGGAGCACCCGGAATATCAGCAACGCGTTCGTGAGCCCCACTTATGGAGCGCTCATCTTCTGTAACTGCTTGACGAGTCCATTCTTCCAGTTCTGGTTTGGTCAAGATCTCGTGATGAGGAGGCTTGCGTGCGTGCTCACCGACTTGGCTTTAGTGTTCGTGTGGGGTACGATCCTTCCGTATTGACTCTCGCTGCCGAGTGTGCGGATCCTCGCGCACGAGGAACTGCGCAAAGCTGCGCTGGAAAACCCGGAGAACACGACACGGGAGGTGGAACGCGTCCTGGTCGTTTCGTTCCAGAACTTGCTCTTCACATTTGTACCGTTCGTGGGTTCAATGCTGAGTCTCCTAGAGCTCACTAGTATGTTCGCGGCCACTGATAGAGTGATGAGCATGCACCTCTGCAAGGAAGTCGCTGCTTTGGCGCCTGGTTGCACATTCCAGATGAAGGGCAGATCCGGGTGGCGTCAGTGCATGGCGAGCCAAGTCGACGGAGCCTCCAGGAGAGGCGCTTGGATCATCAATTCCTTGTCGGTCTGGTACGCCATCACGACTTGCTTCGGGATCACAGTGCTCAGTGTGTCCACCCATTCGAGCCTCACCCCGCGAGGCACAGCAAGTGGACAAGTTCCGTGCATCCATTAAGTATACCCGTGGTTCTCCTCCAAGCCTGCGTGCATCGGACGCAAAATCAATTGCTGGGAGCTCGGGATCACAGGCGAGAAGCAAGAGTTGGCTGCTCTTCTCAACACTTTCGAAGAAACCTCGCTCGCGAATCTCTAGATATCCGATTGCTCAGTCTTGGAGCTTCCAAGTGGGGTCCTCGATTTCCCAAACCTGCTCACTTTGGTTCTCCGCAACTCGACTCTGATGGAATGGAGCGAAGACGCAGCTGTGGGTGAGAGATCGTCATTGCAGACAATCCGGATCTTGGGTATTGACCTCCAGACATTCCCCACTGGACTTGTGGGCCACAAATTGTCACCCAAGCTGGAGTGGATCGAGTTGCACAACATCAACGCGACAGATTTCATCGAAGTAGTCGGGGATTCCTGGCAGCACCTCAAGTACTTGGACTGCGACGGATGCAGCTTGACCAAAGTCCCTGAAATGGTGCGCACGATGAGTAAACTCCTCATCCTAGCGCTCCAAGACAACCAGATCCGCAGTATCCCCGAAGGTGCGATAAACGGCCCCGACAAGACGCTCTACGGTACCTACCTGGACGGAAACCCGCTCACAACTTTACCAGTTCAGATCTGGGACCTCACAGCTCAGTGCTTTGATTTCTCGATTCAGCACACGAATATCTCTGTGTCTACTGCGTGCCTTGCCGAGTGAGTTAGGGAGAATACCGTGATCTTTGGCTTTGACACACCGCTCTGTAGCTCAAATGTGTTTGCAGTTGAGCTCACGCAGCTATTTTGTGCCGAGGTACTGTACTGATAGGACACAGCCAGTACCTCCAGGTTGATCGATTCACTCAGCTCCGAGTATAATGAATTCAAACTCCAACTCCCGGTCCGTCGCAAAGCGTGGGAATCGTTCTTGAGACTCAGTCGAAAGCGAACCGGTAAGATCGCGTCCGCACCAATCGAGCAGTACTGGGCCAAGATGAAGTCTTTCCGCGCTAACAAAGTCTCCCTATCCGACACCAAGCACCGCACTCTCTGGATTTCCATAATGTTGCTTCAACTCTCAGAAGAGTACGCAACCAATCTCTCAGTTCTGCTACAATTCTTCGTATTAAACACTTGACGTAGAATATAACACCACAACTCCTCTATCAGCATTCGAATCGTGCACTCACTCTTCCATCCGTACATAGTTGGCGGTCGGACTGCCGGCTTGGGTTGGTCTGTCGTCACCGCCGTTGCGCTCTCCATTCAAGCGACCATTCGTGAGGTCTTCATACTCTGATAGTTGAGATAGATTTTCTTCAGCCAAAGGAGTAAACAACCGCGACTCGCGAAGATCGATGTCGGGGGTGAAGTGAGTGTCGTTAATTGCCTCCAAATCAATATGAAGACCGTCGGTCGCCAGTTTGATGTTGTCCACAAAGTCGTGGCCGACAAGAACGTCGCAGCTGTGGTACGTTTTCCGCGAGAACATGTTTTCTCCGATGACACTGTCGAGTCCCGTGAACAGCACCACGAAAAAGTGGTGACCAGATAGTAACTCGTCTGCCGTGAAGTCGTACAGCGGTGATTCTTCATCAATGATGTGGGTCACTGTGGTCCCAAGTTGAACGATTGGCCATACGTTGCGGATCTGTAACCCAAGTTCAACACCACAAATCCAATTAAACACCGATTATCGCGTGCTTCTCACAGAGCAAGGGCAATGGGGAGAGTGCACTACCAGTTTGAGTTCGTGCGTCTCTCGTCGTTCCAATCGACGGTTCAAAATCACAACGCTGACTCTATATCGAAAAGAGAAGAAGAAGAGGTCCAATAAGACTTTGCACGACCATTATTGACTGGTAAAGCAGCACAACACGTTCTCACTTACCGAAAAGAGCCTTCAATGATCATCCCAAAAGTCCGGTTATTCGCCGCACGAAACACTAGCGCCCGACTCCCATGGAATGCCGTCAAGAGCAAATTGTCGCTGAACAGCACTGTCGACACCTTCGGGATTGAAAATTTTGCCCACGCAAGCCCTGTTTTTCCAGCACGCAAAACACAAAGTTCAGCCTAACAACTACATAGACTCAGCGAGTACTTCTAGGTAACACGCAGATCCAAACCTGTGAGCAATGTAGACACGATTGCCCCTGCAAACACGAGCACGAACACGAAAAAGTTGACCAGGTTGCTGTCCGGATTTGGGCTGAGCGAGCCATAGCCGATCGTGGAGATTGTCTGCGCGCAAAAGAAGAAAAGGCGTTCGTATCCAGTGACAGAGTGGATATCTGCAGTTTGCAGCACGGATGGACCTGGCTGTACAAGAAGACAGATGGGGTAAAACGTGAGTCAACATTGGGAATATGATGCTCCAACTATTTCTCTCGTTGGGAATCGTACCGCGATGTACAAGAGGAGCGCAATCGTAGAGATCACCGCGAAGTAGATCACGACGAGCCACAGCAACAACCGAGACCACGATGTCTCCAGCGCACGGTAGTACAGTCCCTTGGAAAATCTGCTCATCGGGTGGTTCCTGAATCGCACTCTTCTTCGAGCCACACTAGCCGGCTGGTCAAACGAAGGTTCCGTAAGAGTGTCGTGGCTGTGGGTGTGACGAGAGAAGTGCGGGATCCGGATATTCGTGCTACGACTGCGGCGATCGAATCGAATGTGATGCTGCGGAGGTGACGAGTACTTTTCGATTTCTTCTAGGTCAGAGTTCGTTTTTGTTGACGTCTCGCTTTTTGTCTCCTCTTCTTCTTCATTGTCCTCACTCTCGGGATCTTCGCCTGCGTCGTTGAATGATTTGGAGTCCAAGCTGTCGAAATGCGTCGCAGCTACCTCTTTAGTTTTCTTTGGTTGAGGAGATTTGATTCCTTGGCTAGGAGAGAAGGCAGTCTTGAATTGGAGCTCGTTCAAATCGATTTCGCGTTCCGAGCCCCTCACATTCCCGATCTCTGCTTCATCATCCTGATCTTCCCCACTCTCCGCGCTTGCTGCACGTGGTAAACCTTCGATGTCGATAACCGAGTAAGTTGTCCTTTGGAATGGCTGCGGGATAACTGTCGACACTTTGTCGAAATCCAAGTCCAAGCACTCATGCTTCGGGTTCCAATCCATCATCGGGACAAACTCTGCAGCCCATCGCATGCTCTCGTGGTCGTATTCGTGCTGCTTGTGAATCATGTCGTGCAGATTCTGGTCCACACCCGCCATCATCAGGATCAGAACGAAATCGGAGCTTTGAATATCTACTTGCTGCAGTCCGAAGAACGGACTCCCTTCGTCGATGTGGTGCACAAGCTCAGCTTCCAGTCTGTCTCCAACATCACGATGGAAAGCTGTTAATCCAAACTGTCATGTTTCAACACAGTCAAAATTCAGCCTTGTAAGAGAGAGAAAGAGAGCGCATTGTACCTCAGCGTAATAAAACTGTTTGTCTTCAGTGGTAGATCGTAGTAGCAGAGCTTTTTCTTGCCAAACTTTGTACCCTACAAGTAGACAAACCGAGTTCATCAAACTTTTATGACCACATCGCAAGAGGTCTAGTTTCAGCTGGTAGATAACATTACCTCAACGCGCATCAGGATGAGCTTGAAGCTCACCTCCAGGATCTCTCCTCTGCTGATCACTTCGCGACGCGTGCCATTCACGACTCGGAACCGCATCTCGAGTCCTCCACTTTCGCGCTCAGCAACAGTGAAAACCTACATCCAGGGTTATAAGAGTAAATCAAGGGACACACCAATACCCAGCTGTACATACGGTATGAACAAACAGCGACGGATTAGTGAGGTGCAAGTACGTACTTTGCTGAAGATGATGTTGGGCTTTGGTCGCGCGAACTTGACGAACGCCACGCCGGTCATGAACGACATGAGCAGCATCGATGCGAAGGACTCGACCACAGACACCCAGTTGGAGCACGAGTCGTTTGGGAACAGGTAGCCATAGCCTGCGTTTCAGCATACAGTAGACGCAGAGAACAGAGAAGATAGGTCACTTTGATCAATGCGGCTTGTTGTGCCAATGCAAGCAAGGCCACTTGCGTACCGATGGTCGCTAGCGTCTGCAGACTCAGGTTGAAGTAGTAGCGCACTTCAGCATGGCGTTTCGGGTAGTCGATCCTAACAAGTGCCAGCCACAACAGCATACTCGTGAGTCTCGTAGAACGCTAGCCAAGTCACTGTATAACGCAAGCGGCATTATTACCCGTTGCACGCAGCGAAGAGGAGCGCAAAGAACCCGACGACAAAAATGTACACTGCTACAAACAGACAGAGCAGTTGCACCCATCCGAGGATGACCAAGTGGTACAAGTGGCCTGTACTAAGTGCATACCAAACGGAGTCAGTCAGTCAATCAGTCGGCTCTGGTATGAGTGAGTGGGATGCACGCAATGACGCCCTACGCATGTAAAGCGCACCTGAGAGCCCGAAGAACGTCCACTCCTTGTATTTGACGACGGGCAGGTGCGGGCGCAGCAGGCGCTCACCAGACCGCGCCGCCTGCGCGTCGATCATCGTGCCCTGCCACACGTTGAGCGCGCAGAGGCCGTCGCTGCGCGGTTTGTTGAGACACACGCACTTGCCGCTCACGCGGTGCGCGTGGTCGACCTTGCGCTCCAGCACGCTGCGCTTCTTAGACGGCGCCATCCAGTCGCTCCTTGGTCGTCTATCGCCTCTGCCGCTTGAATGGAGGAAGCCGCAATGAAGGACGAAGAGACTGATGACGATGATGATGCTGCGCGCATTTGATTTCCTCTTTTCCGCCTCGTCTGAAAAGGCAACAATCGAAGTGTAACCAGACAGACAGGTTACACTGGAAGAATTTTTTGGTCGCATAGACACACGCCCAACCGGAGGTGACAGACAGATGGACCACCCTCAGGATTGCAGAAGTCGACGGATACGACCGTTGCAAATGAATGGAATTCCAAAGTGTAAATTAAATATTGGATTCTAATATTTTCAATTCGGTACCGAGCCAACTTGTATTGAATCTGCACCATAATTCAGTGTCCTGACTCACAGCGAAGAACTGGCTCAGGTTTTCGATTGGTCACACAGAGCTGGCTGACGGTGAGCCGAATGAAGCCTAAGCTGAAGTGTCCGAATTCTGGATGAAAAGCCATCAACCAATGACGGATGTCCAGTTGTTCTACTTTGTTCAGGCAAACTGTCTGTTGTTGTTGTTGGAAGCTGCACGAAATACGTCCAAAAATGTTAACGTGGGGATCTGTTGGCGAGCCATCTTCACAATCCTCACGTTTATCCTTCCAGCAACGAAGCCCCAGATGTGCATCCACTAATTGAACAGCTTCTTGACCACATTCGCTTTCTTCTTCTCCGAGACCGTCGACAGTGGCTGGCGCGAGATTGGGAGCTTGCCTCCGTTCGGAGATTCCTTGTAGGTGCGCATCGTAGACACGCGGCCGTTCCGATCCGCTGCGCCTCGAAGCTGCTCGATTCCGGTAGATACTAGAGGACGAGTCCGTGGTGGGTTTGAGCGCACAAACTCGCGGACAACCTGGTCGAGATGAGGGTTCTGCTTCTGCAAGAATGGATCTTCCGTGGCGATTGATCGGATACTGTCGGTTGGCTCGAAACGGTATTTCTTCTCCCACTTCTTGTGTTTCTTCAAAATTTGGTGCGCGGTGCTTCCTTGGACGCGATCCTGTAGAAAATGGTTGACAGCAAACAGTTAGCACTCGTCCATGACTCTCATCTATTGATCCCAAGGGCAGCAAGTATACCTTTTCTAGCGCATTGAGGATATCAATCGCGATCGCTCGCACAAGTCGCGGGTCTTTCACAGTGCCCATGGACTCCGGACTCTCTAGGATGTTGAGTAAGTATCCAAACAGGTCCAAGCGGCTCGCAATAAATACGATCCCTGCTGACGCATCGCGGTCACCGTGCTCGGGATAAAATTGAACGACACGGCGCATGATCTCCAGCGCATATCCACTTTCGTAGTGCAATGCCCCTCTCTTGAAGGGATTGATCGCCGACATCAAGCACGTCAGCGCAGTCGGTACAACTGGCTGCATCGACGCCACACACGCTCTCGACAGCGAGAAGATGCGCAGCAGCCGGACAACATTCACTACGCAGGGCTCAGCGGACTGATGGCGCACAGTCTCGTTCAAAAAGTTGCAGCAGTACTCCGGAAACTTCAAGCTTGCAACATTGTCGAGCACCCACGGGTTCACCTAATAAAGAAAATAGTGGACACAAAGTAAAACCATTATCAGTACTCAAGTGATTCATCGTAGCGTAATAAGACACGAGTTTAACGTACCTGAATAGCACAAACTAGACACGTTGTCGCAAGATCGAGGAGCTCAAAGCCGCGCTGTGCAACGACGTCATCATCCGGGCTCATTGTCTGTCGAAGCGAGGATGTGATGTGGGCGAGCTCGCGAATGAGGATCTCGAACTCTTCCCAAAGACACGTGACGAAGAACCTAGAAAAATCAACAAATCCCAGAGATGTTAGTCATGCATAGAAAGAAGACTGGCCTGGTCGCTATGATTTGTGCACATACAGCGGATCGCGAAGCTGGTACGTTGGATTTTTCAGGAAAAGAGGCAGGTGCACGTTTCCTGCGACAGGATATGGACTGACACTGAAATAGTCGACGAAGAACGAGTCGACAATCGACTTCGGGGGTACTTGGACTTGGTCGCTTTCGCTTTCGGAGATCGACGGGGACGAGTAGTACGTGTTGAGAAAACTGACCACGTGGTTCTGGAGGAATGCCCGGAACTCTGCATTCCACACCAGCTCGGGGTTTTCGTGGTCGCTCTGTAGCAGTAGAGAAAGATCACAGTGTTAGGCATGCACAATTAAGCAAACAATCAGCAATGTGTGGGAGTTTCCGCATTCGTACCTGGTAATACTCGATGAAAGTGAGCGGATTCTGGACAAGCTCTAGCACCATTGACGTTGGGAAGATATTGCACAAGGCGGTTTGCGCTTCTTCGCCCAAAGGAGCACCCTTCTTGCCAATCTCAGCGAGGATCTCCGCACAAGGAATACGGAGGTGTTGCGCATCCGCGAAATCCTCTTCGGTGATGAAGTCTTCGACACACAGCATCCACGCAATGAATTCGAGATAGCACCCAGATTGCAGGATCTCAGCCACATACGCCAATCGAGCGCCGTGTCTGCACAGATTTCGGATCACTCCAAGCGCCTCTGGACCAACTTCTTTGCACAGATGCACAATCTCAATCATGATGTCGCAGATCCCGAGATCCACAGACGCTTTCCCGAACTCGTCCACGCAGGATAGCGATTCTAGAATCGCCAAGCTGTGGTCTCGGCTCGGCTCGTAGAGCTCTTCGGGAAAAACGACACTCTTCTCTGTGTCTTCGTGTTCGTGAACCTCGTTATCTGGTGGGAAGAGAAGTCGCAGAATCATCTTGATCAACCCGATGTCCGTAATAATGTTCCGAACAACGAACGCTGGGACGACGAAGCTAATCACTGCCAAGCACTCCAACGCGACGACACGGAAGTTTGTTCGCAGCAACTCTTTTTCAATCCCCCAACCCGAGTATGGCAGCGGCACTCTGTCGTTGAAGTAGTCTTCCAAGTCGTCAGGCTCCTTTAGCTCGCCATTGTCAATGAACGCAAACAACTCTTTGAAGAACGCTTCCGTAAGCCCCAACTCTGGAACTGGCGCGGACACGGCGCTCTCCTTGATGACCACAAAGCTTGCCATCAAGGTGTCAATGTAGAGACCACCGACGTTGAACATTTGCGCCAGGTACTCGAATCGGAACTGAATGGCTTGAATGTAGTCTTCAAACGCACTGAGTGAGGGCTCAAGAGCTGCGCGAGGAGTCACGAAAGCTAGCAGTTCCTGGCGCATAGATTCGTTCCAGAACAGCGTGTACGATTCGCAGTCGGTGTGGAAGATCTTCAAGTACTCGTGGTGACTGCTGAGCTCGAGCAACCCTGCCAGGTTTGGTGTAAGCAAAGCATCCACAACTGCCTTGACGCGGGCATGATTCGGTGACATCAACTCGCTTCCATCAGGGAAGATCCCACCAAGTCGACAAACAGCGCGCGTTGCCATAATCGCGAGCAGATTGTGCACTTCCACTTCCATGCTGGAGTAGCTGTCAGCAGAGTACGACCCACTTTGCAGTCTGTTTCGAACAGTGGTGTCATCCATCTCGATGTTGTACTTGAAACAAAGCATAATAAGCTGCCACAAGATGCCTCGCTGAAGCAGCAAATCTTGGTTCTGCTCAAGCAAGCACATCCTCGACACACCTAGTACACATTTCACAAGTTAGTACGAAGTAGTTTGAGCAATCTAGCAATTTGAAAGTGACACACAACTCACCCTCAAGAACCTGCTGCACAATTTTGGACAAAAAGAACGACCGCTTCTGTGTGTGATCCCACACCCACAGTATCCGGACCATGTCGACTATCAGCGTTGTCGATTCAGTGATCCACGTGCGTCCTCGCGGCGATGCCATCAGACCCGTGATAGTTTGCATGATGTAGAAACACACTTTGAGGAGCTCCGGGTTGTCTTCAATCGAGTCTTCGACGATCGCGTTGACACAATAGTTCACCACTTTCTCGAGCGATTTTAGCTCGGGTTCATCCAACAGCAGATCTCCATTGTACGCAGAGACTGCGCAGGAGTGTTGAAGCAGCTCCGCAGCACGCAGTGAAATCTTCATTCGCTGCTCTTCTGACGTGTCTGAAGGAGGCAAACCTTCTGCCGAACAGTGCGATACCAAGAGAGGAAGTAGGAGATCAAAGCAGTCGAACTCGTACGTATTCAGCTCGGCAGGGTATCGCTTGCACATCACCACAAATGTTTTCAACAGGAGCAGCAGGTTGACTGGATCGTGACCTTCACTGAGAAGGCTCGGACGAGGGCAGGTTAGAACCCAGTACGCTTCCTTGAGACTTTCGAGCCTGCAACCAAATTGAGAAAGACAAAATTTTAGAACACAGGTCATACACCAGCATACCATAGCCATCCACAGACTTACCTCTGCTCGCGTTCGAGAGACGAAAACAGTTCCTCCTCGAGCTCCATCACTTTCTGTCGGAATCCCTCTCGGATCGCTGGAAGATCAGCACCAATGATAAGATCCGCAGCCACTCCCAGAAAATTCGCAGCTTGGGTCTTGTCAAACGCTGCTTGTTTTCTTCCAGCTTCCAAACGCCATTTTCTTGCGAGGTGACCCATAAAATCAAGTGGGTCCTTCACAATGGACACTTCGTCTTCACAAAATTTGCCAAGGTACACATCTCCACACCAAACTTCATGCTGGAGCTCTTCAAACGCGACAGGGGCCATGTGGCAAAACTTCCACTCACTTGTGACGTCTTCTTCCAAAATCGTGATGTAGTCTCGAAGGTGGGCAAGGCAGCTCTCACGGAGACGTGTTCGCATCTCTTTACTCCAAATGACCGATGGAGAGCTGCATTCGCCGCAGAACACTTCACTGAATTCGCTTGCGGAGGCGCTCAAAAGAAACTTGATCATCGACTCCGGAAGGATTCCCACCAAAGCACTACTTCCGCCGAAACCACTCTGATACAGATGAGTCGACTGCAACAAACCAGCGATCTCGTCAAAGTGGGGCGTGTCCGACACAAATACCATGAAGAATACGCCCCAGTAGAATAGCGAGGATCGGTTCGCGGCATTTTCGTCTCTTGAGCGAGCGAGCGAGAGTTGATCCGAATACAAAAACTCCAACAGCACCGCGATCTTGTGGCACAGCTGCGGATTCTCGTACCTGAGAAGAAGCGGGGTGATCTTCCGAACGTAGCCCCACAGAGTGCACTTTGCTCGAGGAGCAGGGAAAAGTCCACCATCGCCAGAATCCGCACTTGTGACTGCGTTTGGCTGCATGAGAAGCGAGTTGCTGCGCGCAGTTTCTAGCAGAATATTGACGGCATCGTGAGCCATTTGCAGTGGATGAAGGCTTCCATTGATGCCAACTTCCCATCGAAGTTGCATATTCTCCATGAATCTGCTTCTCGAAACAGGATGCTGTGATACCCGATCATCTTGTCTTCGAACCCAGAACTGATTCAGATCCTTGCTATTGTCGACGCGAATTTGCTTCAGCTCATCCACCGAAAACGGTCCAAACGCGTCCCCTTCTGGACTTTCCAGAAGCCAAAGCTTTTCCGACTCCTCCATCTTGGGCTTTCTCCCCGAGATGTGCGCAATCTGAAGCATCTTCACAATCGTTTCGACATTGGTGTCCTTCATTGCAAACCTCCTCGCATTCGGTTGATAGAGACACAGCGATCGGATGACTTGATGGAGGCTCTCCAAAATTGACGTGTGCACCGTGTCGGTCATGAGGGTTGTCAAGTAATCGATTTCCTCGAAATCAGTGGCATCGGTCGGACTGGAGTGCGAGGCGCTCACAATTGACAAGCTCTTGATGCACAATAGCGAGAGCTCCAGCTCGTTGTGGTACTCTACACGAATATTCTCCCGCAAGATCCAACGATACAGCGCTGCTACCAGAGTCTTTGGATCACGGACTGGAACTTCTTCAGCAGACAGCGCAACGTAATGATCTTCAGTTGGATCGCTTGATAGGTAATGTTTATCCCGCACGAGACTGCTCAGTATTCGGACATAGCAGCCACCGATCACCATTTCGTTCGCGAGCGAAACGTAGTGAACGTGAAAATCTTCGTAGTTCCACAGCGCTTTTCCATTCCCGTGGCTGATCTGGTACTTTGAGAAGCGCTCGATTTCCAGAAACAGTGCTCGGCGAAGCTCTTCCCGGGTCGCTCTGTTCCAGATCAGATCCACTTCTTCGTGATCCCGACTCAGCATGAAGAACAGCAAGCGGAAATTCTCCTGTCTCCGGTTTGGCTTGACAGAGTACGACGCACTCTCCTTCACGGCTTTGCTTGACCGTCTCATCGACAGCTTATCTGGCTTGGTTTTCGACAAAGCGCCAGAGATGAACCCAGACACGATGTCTCTTTTTCGAACTCGTGGAGCACCGTTGCTACGCGAAGATTGCTGGCGGGCTGCTTCTCGTGTGGATTTTGAAGAGACAGCACTCGAACTTTGAAGCTTCTGCAGCATTCTCGCTTTTGTATGGTCGTTCTCAATCTTGGTATGGAGAGACTCGCGGACAGTGGCACTGATCCAAGATACAGATGCTCGAGAATCCGAAGCTGACGATCGAGCAAATGACACGGACTGGCGTCGCGGACCACCAATGTGGGCTGACGACGGACTGTCATTGAGCTCCCCCACAGATGCAGATCGAGTTTGAAAGCTCCTCTGCGACGACAATTCCGAACTGAAGAACATCGGCTCGTCTGCTGAGCCAACAGAGCCAACAGATACAACAGAGACCTCATCTGGAGAGGTCGAGTCGCTTAGAAACGAGAATCTGTCGTCGTCGTTAAACTCGTGGCTATCGTCTCGTTCCATCCCGATACTTTCCAGCTCCAGCTGATCCAATTCTTCAAGCTCAGCACCGGATACAGGGGGCTCTTTCAAAAACGGGAAGAATCCAGATGGGATGATTCGTGACAGAAGCTGCTTCGACGGAGCATGGTGGCTCATCCACAGAGAGATCAGGTACCGACTGACGCAGCGCTGGTCGTAGGACGGATCAAAAATCGCTTGATAAACATGACGCAAGACGATACCTTCGACGAGGGCAGCATCGCGGATTTGCATCGCAACAGCTGGATCGCATTCTTCGAGTGTCGCCTTCAGAAGCAGAGTACCTAGATTCCAGAATCATCCACAGGGGTCATGTTAGATGATGCGATTAGAACTGCTAAATCGTACTTCGAAGTATTGATCAGTCAGTGTACTTACACGCCTCGACGGTTGTCGCACAGCGAGACTGGAAAAGCACTTTGAGCAAAGTGCTATAGCGCTTCGCCACTTCTGCGACCAGGACTTGGAACTCGCTAGCCCCAGTTGTCGCCTTCCGGGAGCAAAGACAGCCTTCCAATGTTTGAAGCAGCCCCATCAACACTAAAGGTCCAACTCGGCGTTGGCGAGAAACCGAGTTCCGCTGCTCTTTGCGCGACGAACGCCGGTCAACATCCACTCCATCCATGTGACCAACCAGTGATTGTACCAGAAATGAGTTGCCAAACAGCAAGCTCTTGTTGTACGCTTCAACTTCCTCGCAAAACTGAATGGAAGAGGCATCCAAAGCTACATGAAAACAAGAATGAACAATGTTAGAAATTGATACGCTCACACCCACACAATATAATGTGTGCAAACACCGTACTGATCGACGAAGGGATGATGTGCGCGGTGAGCTTTCTCAGCAGCAAAGTAGTCCAAAAAACAGCAAACTCGTCTCCATCCCGGAGCAAATTCGTAATTGAGTCTGCCATGTGGCCCACTTGAGCCACTTCTCGAAACCCGTAATACGACGACGCGATTCGGCACAGAGTTTGAAGAAGCGTCACTGCCGAGCGTGACGGAAGAGGCTTGGACTTGGAGATGTAGTAGAGCTGGGCACCGATCGGACGCAGCGCTTCCGAGATGACAGACTGCTTCGTGTTGTAAATGAGCCCACTTGTTGGAACATTCGCGTTAAACTCAGCCGCGATTTCGACGAAACTAGAAATATCACACACATATCCAGGTGAACAAACCTCAGGAACGCAATAACAGCATCAGCCAAATAGACTCACAAACAATAGCTCACCCTTTGTCGCCCATTTTCTGTGAACTGCCAAGTTTCCCGACCGACGCCATGCGCTGAAGGAAGCAGCTTCCGATCGATGAATCACCAAAAAACGAGGTCGTCTCGATCGCGTCTTCAACAGCGAAAAACGGCAGCAACCGCAATCCTCTTTCATTCGCGCCGCTGCTGATGAACAGCTCTGGGTTCTCATTGCAAGTAACGCACAAATCATACAACGCTGCCAGCACTCCATCGCGGTCATGCGACACATAACGTCTCGTTTCGCCGTTGATGTACTGGATCTCAAAGTCCTCGGGACTCATCTGTTGACGCACGAGGACACCAATCTGCTTGTACTCATAGCACGACACGACCTCACCATCGTGGTCCAGCTCTACGAGATGCTTTTCATGCAGCGACAGCACGCGGTCCACAGGCTGCTCGTATTTCTGCGTCAGCTTCTGCACGTTGAACTGTACAAACCCATTCCCCACACTCGTTCCGTACGCGCTTCGCTCAGACTTTATGCCCTCGGTCGTGGTGTTGCCCTTTGCGTAGATCATGCAGCCGATCGCTTCGGCAGCAGCCTGGATGCGCTGCATGATCACACTGCGCTTGTCGCTGAAAAAGAGTCGACTCCGCCCCGTGTAGCCAAACGCAAACCCATCTCTCGTGTCGCTGAGCGTCGAGAGGTGCTCCATGTCAACGTACAGGTACTTGGATCGCGGCGAGCCGTCGGTAAACGTGCAGATGACGCCATCGAGTCCGACTTCAAGCACACAGCTCACATTCGTGTTCTTTCTCGACCATTTCGCGCACGGGAACTGGTTCTCGACCTTGGAGCGGCGCTGCAGCACTTGGTCCTGCAAGCGGTACAGGTCCGACAGAAATCGCGATCGAAAACGGCAGCGCAGCTTGAGCTGCTCGTCCTTCTTTGTGCCTTTCAACAGCAGCGTGAAGCCCTCGGGGTCGCTCGGCTCGAGCGAGACGCTAATGAGCGCATGGAACGACCACGTGTTGGTCACTTCAAAGTCCTTCGGATCGATCGTGCAGAAGCGTGTGGGTGCCATTGCGAGGATGCGCTCGTACTTGCCGCGCCACGAGCACTTGATCACCTGGTACTTGGCGATATACTCCTCGATCGGCGTCTTGGACAGGAACGACACGCGGTCTTTCGCGGTCTGGTAGCGGCTGCGCACCGAGTCGTTGTCGTCGTTCGAGAAGTCGCGACTGCTGCCACCTCCGCCGTAGAACGAATCGCTCTCATGCAGCACGCTCGAGCTTCCCGCGAAATGGAGCTGGGGCTGCTGCTGCTGATACTGCTGGTCGTTGCCGTATTCGCTGGTGGTCGACGCCGTCTGGAAGAGGTGCGTGTCGCGGCTGCTGGTGCGCTGGTGCTGGTGGAGGCTCTGGTACGGGGGCGGGCGCGCAGAGGATGTCGCCGCTGAGTCGGGCCGCCGGACGCTCGCCTGGCCACCACGCGACGCCATCTCTATCTCTCTGGGGCGGGCGGCTTAGTTCACCTCGTAGACGACTGCGTGTTCTGGCAAATCACGCTGTGTGGCTTGAAGCAGAGGCCCGCGCGCTTGCTTGCTTCTTTGTTGAGGGAAAGAAATTGTCGAACTGACGATATGTCAACTGAGAAGGAGGATGGCCTTGCTGCACTTGCGAAAAACAACTGGAAAATCTTCTATAATTGATACAAGTATAGACAGGTTTTGAAGTATATTTACCGGTTTTGCTTTGATGAGAATATGAGGATGCGCTCTGTAAACTAACAATAATCAATTTTATGGAAACTCCGTTTATATTTGCTATGATTATAAATAGCAGTTAATATACCTATTTATATAAAATTGCAATGTTAATCATAGCACTATTCATTATGAAAGGCTAATGTTAAAGACGAGACGGTAACATTGGGTGGACCACACAAAACATGTCTCAGCAGCCATTGCCGCAAACAGAACAGCATCCACTTCACATGTCAGCTCACTTTTGAAAAGGAACACTCACGAAGCGCGCGATCATGACGACAATGACGATGAAGGTGATCCCGACCGCGACGCTGCTTTCCCACCAAATTGGGTTGCGCTCGCTCAGCGCGTTTGCGGCGACCGCGTCGCGCCGCTCTGCTGGTGTGCACACGCGTCAAGCACATTGTCCCTTGGGAGCGATGGGGGCAATGAACCACGGCGCGCCTCGCCCTCTCTTCGCGAAGAGCTACGGCTACGGCGTGACGCAGCGCTTTACGACCTCGACGAACGCGTCCGAACCAAAAATCAAGCCAGAAGACGAAGAGAAACAGCAGCAGCCAACGCAGACAGTGGCATTCCTGGACCGCGTGGTCGAGCAGCTCAATGGATCGATCAAGAAGCACCCTGCCGAGACGCTCGCCATGCTCTTCGCGTCGGACATCGGCAGCATCGGTGCCATGTATGGTATCTTGACCCTCACAGGTACGCTTTCTTATTTATCTCTACTATTGGCTTGGTTTGTAAATAATGAGCTAAAGCAATGCGGGTATGTCAGGAATCGAATTCTCGCCGGAGTTCGCGCTGGCGTTCGCGGCGAGCCGCCCGTTCCGTCGCTTCCGCTTGCCGCTGGATCTAGCT
The DNA here is from genome assembly GCA_023334195.1 of Globisporangium emineosum. Classification (NCBI taxonomy): domain Eukaryota; phylum Oomycota; class Peronosporomycetes; order Pythiales; family Pythiaceae; genus Globisporangium; species Globisporangium emineosum. The sequence goes on from JAASGK010000044.1 coordinate 28,478, forward strand.
GGGGCAGCTGCAGTGTCAAAAACGTTCCCGGCGTTCTCTCGCGTGCGCTTGTCGGATTTGGCAGGCATTTTGCCAAAGTACGTACATATACTTTATGATTTTTGCGTTTGTTTGACAACCCATCGCTAACGTCTACTGTTTTGTGTGCTTGACGATTTGTCAGTCGACCGGTCCCAGAGGCAGGCACGTCGTCTTCGACCCCAGCGTTCCTGATCAAGACGATGGAGAAGGCGAAAGACGTGATCGACAACTACGGCGCAGCCTACATGATGGGCTCGCGACTCGCTGGCGTGGGCGTTGTGTGCGGACTCTACTTCCTCATCAAGCAGGGCGTGGACGTGATGCCGCTGCTGGCGAAGCTCGGGGTTGAGGAAGTTGGCACTGCACTCGGGTCGTACGCGGCGGCCGTCGTGTTCTCCTCGGCATTCTACCCAGTCACGCTCGGCGTCACAGGGTACGTTGTCCCATTTGTTGCGAAGGCGCGCAAGTCCATTCTGCCGTAAGACAGACTAGAATGGTAGCGTCAGTTAGAGTTGGTCTTCAAGCTGAATATGATCTCAGCACACTGAAGGTAGGGTACGTTTTTTGATTTTTAAAAAAGCTCGAAACCGTTTTTAACCAATCACGTAAATAGAGATAAAATAGGAATTCAGGACAGGTTAAGTCGTGCCGCGAGAAGGCGCCTTAAGCGGAGTCAGGCTGCACCCTTCCTTCGTGTTGGCGACGCTGCCGGCATGTGGGATTTGCCAGTCAGTCGCTATCACAAGAGCGGGCGAGCCACACACACACACACAGTCGGAAGAACTGTGTCGGGCGTCCAGGTGCTCTCGGACAGCCACCCGCGCCAGGGCGGCATGGACGAAGACGAGCTCGACCAGTGCATCCACGGCGCCCACATTCGCCTTAATAACGCTGTTCGTTGTATTTGCTACAAATTCGCTTGAGCTCACGCGTTGTTTGGTGTGGACGCGTGGATGCAAATGTCATGAACTAGTTTCAGCGCAAGGCGAAGCTCAAGAACTCGACCGCGAAGAGCTCTGGTAACGACGAGCTGCTGTACCTCTCTATTCAGCACAGTGTGGCTGATGAGAACCTTGCGTGGGCATTTGATTGCTCTCTATTTTCCCCACCTTAGATCTCGGTGCCCTTGAACAATCGTTGGGAACGGAACTCCCAGAGGTATACCAAGATCGTTGAGCTGCCTGTGAGGTTGTGCGCCATTCAACTAACATTGTCGTGCACCTCAGGCGCTGCGAAGCTTTCTGAAGAAGCAGAGCGACGGGATCTGGTTTGATGAGTACAAGGTGCGGCTCGTCCAACTTTGTGCATTCTGCTGATCGCAACAGCTAACCAGTTCTTGTGTGTTGTTTATACCACGCATGCTCTTCGCTCCACACAGTCGATCTCTGTTGAAGTAAGTCACTCGCTTCACTACAATAGAGCTCCTCGCTTGAACGCCAGCCAACCCTCACTTGACTAATGAGTAACCACTCGAACTCTTCTCGGCAACTTTATAGGACATCGCGAGCGCCGCCGACACGCTCTCGGGCGCCAAAGGCTGGAAGTCGTCGTTCATCCCATTCGCCGCGAGCGTCGACGGCGCTGCGCTCATCACCTACGTGGGCTCGCGAAACACCGTGTTTGAGTTCGGGGGCGATGGCAAGGGTGACCAGTTGGCGCCGACGCTGCTCCAGTACCTCGAAGAGTACCGCAACAGACTGCTCTCGGGCCAGTTCAACTACGTGGAGGACGTTGGACTCGTCGAGCGATCGCACAAGTGAGAAACGCAGCCAGCAGCTCACAACCCACACGCTTTGCACTCAACCAAGCTCAAATTTCAACACACACCAGGTGTCGCGCAAACGTACCTTTCGAGCGCAGCGTGCTCGTCGCATTGTCGAGTTCGTCCTGCAGCTGTTCGACAATGTCGTTCAGCGATTTCTTGCCCATGCGCGACGCTGGCAGGATCTGAAAAAACACCGCGATGCTCCCGCGCTTGAGCGCTGTGATCTCCAGTCTCGTGTGCGGGATCTGGAGTGCGGCCGATACCTCGGTCGTGAACGCGACTTCAAACGCTTCGACTGCCTCGGGACTGAACAGCACTTCGTCGTAGCTCATCTCCACCTTGTACTTGACCGACACGAGCCTCGAGTCGCACTCCATGCCATTGCAGATACCTGTCAGCGACGGCTTTTTGTCGGTGCAGAGCGCTTCCGAGGACGCCGGCTTGTCCTCCGCGATATCAAAGCACGTCGCCTCAGGCGTACGCTTGCCGCCACCGCACCCGCTGGAGCAACTGCTCCACTCGCTCACTTTCCACACAAACTTGGTCTTGACGTCCTTCACAAAAATGCCAAAACTATATAGATGCTCATCGACAAGCGCTTGAAGCGACTTTTCACATTGTCAGTACAGTAACCGTCAAATCTTTCGAATAAGAACAGTGAGTGAAGCTCAAATCTTTCGAATAAGTACAATGAGTGAAGTTTGACACATGAAATGCCCGTCCGACCTTCACTCACATTCTATTAAACAAAACAATGCGAGTGAAGGTCGGGCGGCGCGAAAGAAAGATCCCAAAGCGACGACCCTTGGAAACAAATCCCATCGCCAAAAGCCCTCTTTCCAACACAAACAGAGAGATTTCTTCACGCAAGCACGCCCAACAAGCACGCCCAACAAGCACGCCCAACGCGCAGCTCCGCTGGATGCGCTGAGTGTGTCAGCAGCACGAATAACACGAACAAAGAAGATGGAGAAGCGCATCTCGCGAGCGCGATGGCGTGTCGTTGTGCTCGCTCTGTTGGTTTGCATGAGCGTGTGGACGCACGTCATCGTCGCTCAAACCACGACAGCTAACAGCAGCAACCAAGCGACTGCGTGGCTGAGCTCCCGAACAGGAGGATCCCTACACTTTGAGTGGTGGGAATTTGATACGTATGAGTTGCGCGATGACTATGTCGAGGTGGTTTGCTGACTGACGCTTCTGCTGGTCTTGGTGATGATGCGTAGGGTAATCACAACGGAGTGGACAACCGCGAACACGGTAACCGACATCTTTGCGTTCCGCATTTTTAAGAACGCGGTGCAAGTGGACGAAACGAACTCGTCCACGCTTAGCTACACTCTCTACGGGCTGGTGAACAACACTGTGTACAGCTTCCAGGTGAAAGCAGCATTCAAGCCAGGCTCAAGTGCAGCAACTCTGGAGTCCAACATCGTGACCGAGTCAACTTCGAACCGCTCAAGCCCAAGCCAAGCGGGTCCTCCGACCTTGGTCGATGTCACCGGAGGCTTCATCCAGCTTACTGCGCAGATTCCACTGGATTCTGGCGGTGCAGGCTTGAAAACACTGACTGCGGTCGCTCACTCGACGGTGGACTTCAGTACTATGACACTAACGCAGCCTGTGTCGCAGCCGAATTTCACAATCTACGGCATGGACGCGCGAACAGGGTACTTGGTCTCAGTATACGTCACCAATGAGGCCAATCTGTCCGGACCCGCAAGCGATTTCCTGCAAGTGACAACGCAAGCTTTGCAGCCAGCGGGACCGTGTCCTGCACCCACTGTTCTCGGAGTCACTGGTGGATCGGTCATGCTTCAGATAAACCCACCAGTCGACGACGGTGGTGCGCGAATCCAAGGGTATGTGGTGTACATGGCGTCGAATGGCTCGAGCGATTTCCAAGAAGTCGCAAACACCGTAGGTACTGATTCGCCTGGAATGGTTGAGGTCCTTCGACTTCCAGGCGCTGGCGATCGACTACTTCTTCCCGACTCTCGATACGATTTCAAAGCCATTGCGGTGAACAATGTCGACATCTGTCTTGTCATGCCCGCCAGCTTGGACCCCGCTGTCTCAGTCTCAGCGCGGACCAGTGCAGTCGCAGTGCCAGGTGTACCACCAGCTCCGTATTTGCTCAGCGCAACTGGCGGACAGATCTCCGTGGAGCTCGTCAAGCCCCCAAACATGAACGGCTCCGTGCTGACGGGCTTCTCAGTCATGGTCAACGAGACTGTCAGCGGGTTCGTGACGATCAACGACTCGGCTGTCTACAACATCAACTTCCTGAGCGCTGACACGGCTTACGCAGTGCAAGTCGCCGCGGTGACCGACTCGGGGACCACGAGCTGGAGCGCGCTGATGATTCTCAGCACCACGTCGCCCACGACGCCGTCGTCGCCGAGGAGCGTCAGTGTTTCCAATGTGACAGCGAGCAGTGCGACGATCCAGTGGTCTCTGCCACTCGACAGCGGCGGCGTCGATATCACAGGTACGGTCAGAACGACTCGACCTTGTGATGATATGAAGCCAAATCTAACAAACGTGCCGTGTGTGTCTTTAAGAGTATGGCGTGTCGATGACGTCGTCTGGCAAGACGCGACGACAAACAACGACGTCCACATCCCTGGAACTCACGGGTCTCGTAGCGAAGAGCGTGTACACGGTCAAGGTAACAGCGATCAACCGCACGGGGAAAGAGAGTTCGATCGCCGGCAAGAAAGGCGTGACGTTCGAGACCACGATCGCAACGCCACCAAGCATACCCTGGGGCGTAGCGTTGTTTTCCAGCACTGGCGGATCGATTGAAGTGAGCTGGAACGTACCAGCGAACAGCGGCGGGATGGCTCTGGACGACATGATCTACAACGCCACCATGTTCTCCATGGCTCCATGCTTCAAAGGCGATGCAAATGAGCCCTGCTCGCTTTGCAAATTCGTCAAAGTGCAAGGCAACGAGCAGTACGAGCTAGTTACCAGTGGGAGTGGAAATGATGTCTGTGAGCGCCCTACAAGCGCCATTTGTCCAGACGGAACGTCCAGTTGCTGCATGACTCGTGAAGACAGCGCGTACGGATCGGGACTTCAGTGCAGCAAACCAGGGACTGGACAACCACAACGGCACCGTCTCGTCGTGGGATCCAACACCACGGTCTTCCAGGCGCTCAACCACTCGACCACCTACTACTTTGGAGTCCAGGCCAACAATCTCGTTGGCTCGAGCGCGTTTTCCACCATCACGGGCTTGCCAACCCAGTAAGAATGGCTTGCAGATGGATGACCAAGATTGGCTGGGCGCTGATAGAGGATTGCTCAACTTACTAACGCTCTGTGGATTCGCGTCGTATTACTGTAGGGGCCAGACACCCCCGGGTTTTCCAGTGCAATTGAAGCAAACAGGTCGCACAGGCGGCTCCACGAAGCTCACATGGGACCCTCCTCTGGATACAGGCGGCTCGGCGATCGTCGGGTATCGGGTCTACCGAGATTACGCGCTTGTGACGCCACAGCTCGTGCTCCCACCGTTCACAGACTGTGGCGACCTGACCGCCTCAACGCAGTACATGTACGGTGTCACAGCTGTGAGCAGGTCACCCCTGACCCAAGAAGGGGTGATGGCAACGAGCGTTTTCACAACGGGACCGCTCTCAGCGCCGCTACCTCCGGTCCTGCGTGTGAGCAAAAGTGCCGCCACGTGGCTTAATGTGACCATCACCCCCGCATGTGACACCGGAGGGGCGATCCTCCCCAGCTACTACTACACCGTGCTTGACGCGAACAACAGCGCTGTCGTGCGCTCATCATCCCAATTCGCATGCTGCAGCTTTGTAGTCGACACGCTGGCAAAGAGTCAAGCGTATACTGTGTCTGTGTACGCGAGCAACGGCGCTGGAAGCAGTGTCCCTGCCGATAAAGCGCTTCAGACGACTTCGGGGCTCCCGAGTTCCCCGTCGATCAGCCTCACGCGGGCCAACACGTACTCGCTCAATCTGGAGATCGATGCGCCCGTGCCCATGGACTACGAGATCAGCTCGTACGATGTTGTCGCCTACTTCGGGGCCACGCTGGTCTACTCGGAGACTTTGGCGTGCGACTTTGTCGTCGACCAGCTCCAGCGAGAGTGTTTGCGGAGATCCTTCCGGGTCAGTTCGTTGGTCCCGGTGAGTGTGTACAGTGTCGGTGTTCGAGCGAATGGTTTGTACGGTGCAAGCGAGTTCGCGTACAAAGACTTTGAGACTACAGACGAGGCCCCAGGCACGTTCGAGCTCCTTTCGCTGAACGCTGCGACGGTGAATGGCGGGATCATCGTTGCTACGGTGCACCGCGTCGGCGGCACAGCGGGCTCTGCTAGCGTTGGCGTGAACATCACCCAGCCTAACAATGTCCTGCTCCACTGTGACTGCACTGCTACGGGAACTGCAGCAACAGCAACAGTAACCAGCAGTAGTGCGTGCGACTGTGGGGTGCATCTCGTCAGCTCTGGCGTCGTCAGCCAGCCAGGAGACATCCAGTTTGCAGACGGCGAGGAGTACAAGAATGTGTCGATCTCCGTGTGGGAAGACGACTACAGCATCGTGCAGCCGCTCATGATCGTGCTCAGTCTCGTTGGTTCGTCGACGTTGCTCGCGCCCCAGAAAGAGGTGCTCTTGCGCATCGACCAAAGCCAGCACGCAGGGTTTGCGTCCTTCACTCGCAGTGAGAAGGAGGTGATGGAGAACTCGACGTTCGTGAAGCTCAACGTGGTCCGACTGAACGGATCCAGCGGCAGTCTCCAGTTTGACGTGGTGACCTTCGACGCCAACGAGTCGGTAGCAGCAGCAGCAACAACGACTGTGAACCTACCGTCGAAATTCTACATCCCCGTGCAGAAAACCATTGCGTTCGCAGATCGACAGAGCTACGCGTCTCTCTGGGTGCGTATCATCAACAACAGCTATTACGAGGGCGTGCGCACGTTTGGGGCTCGCCTAGTCAATGCTGGGGACAAGTCGTCCGACTTCAGCAATTCGATCACGACCAAGAAAGTGTTTGTAATCGATGACGAAGACCCCTCGCAAATGCTGCCAGGGGTGCCCACGGATGTCCAGGTATCACGCATCACTGGTGGGGAAATCGAGCTTGAGTGGCAGGTTCCAGCTACAAACACGGACGCCCTGCTCGGCGGGTACCTGGTGCGCGTCGCAAAGAACGACCAAGCGAGCTACTTCAGCTTGTACAACGCCACGCAGTCGCCATTCACACTGTCGTCACTGCCACCGCGCTCGGCCTACAACATCGAGGTCGCCGCCTGGAACAAATTCGGTCTCGGGGCTTTCACGGAGCTCTTGCAGGCAAATACGACAGAACCAACGCCACCAAGCGCGCCTACAGCCATCCAGGTCGACGCTGTTAGCAGCAGCATGATCACATTGTCATGGACGAAACCTCAGGACAGCGGTGGGAGTGCGATCACCGGCTACAATATCAAAATCGACTCTCTGTTCACCGAAACAGTACCTTCTTCTGATGTCGGATTCGCAGCTGCTGCTGGCACAGGACCGTTGTCGTCATTTACAATCGCGAACCTCACCGCTTCAACGCCGTACACCGTGTTCATCGCGGCGCTGTCGATCGCTTTCCCATTGGCGGGGACGACCAATGGCACACCAGCTACAACGTACGCCCCGATCAACGTCACGACCGCCAACGGCACGAGTCCCAGTCAACCGCCGGCGGTGACGCTGCTCAAGCCACCGACAGCCGGCGCGCTTTCGTTCCAGATCCACGCGCCGAACGACACGGGCGGTCTGCCGATCACAGACTACTCGCTGTATCTGTGGAAGCTGGTTCAAGACCCGCTTCAACTAGCTGGAGAGTCATTTCAGGTGGTCTGCAACGGCACCTCACCGATTGTGAACGGCAAGCCGATGTCGTGCACAGCGTACAAACTGCTGTCAAGCTCGACGTACGAAGTGTTTGTGATGCTGTACAACGCCGTCGTAAGTCTCCTGCCTTCTCTACTGACGTGTAGCAACACAATGGATGATCTAACCCTCTATATACATGTGTGCCATATGTAGGGACCCAGCCCACCGAGCACCCGCGCTACCTTTACAACTGGCGCTTCGCTTAGCATCCCGTCCTCGCCCGTGAACTTCACTGCGTCGAAAGTCACCGCTGGCAATATCTACCTCCAGTGGGAGGTGCCTCTGGACCTCGGCGGGGCCTCGGACGTACTCGGGTACATGGTGTACCAGAAGTTCGACCTGTTTTCGAACGAATCGTTCACGGTGTACGACGGCCAGGACTCGACTTCGCGCGAGACGGTCGTGAAGGAGCTCGTGCGTGACTCGGTCTACGCGTTCTACGTCGTGGCGCTGAACGCCGCGAGCTATTGCACCGACGCGGAAGAGCACAGTCAGCTGCTGACGGTGTCGACCTTGGCGTTCAGTGAGCTCGGCCCACCTGCCTCTGTGTTCATGGTGAGCCGCACGGGGGGCTCGATGACGATCGGGTGGACGCCACCGGAGGACCTCGCTGGTACTCCGCTGGTAGGGTATCAGGTTGTCTTGATACCTAACGGCGGAGGTGATAGTATACCTCTGAGCGATCTGGATGCTGATGTCACCACGTACACGCACTACGGGCTCGCGGAGAAGACGAGCTACCAGTACGTGGTCTACGCCAAGAATGTCGACGGATTGGGTGATCCGAGTGCAGTTCAGACATATACCACTGATGCAAGCTCGACGCCAAGCGTAGTGCAGAATATCAAGACCGTGGAAACGGTCGGAGGACGGATCACTCTCAAATGGGACCCTCCTCAGGACACTGGAGGGCGTGCGATCGCCTACTATGAAGTCAGTCGCTCGGGACGAACAGGAAACTTCGTCACTTCGACAGCCGTTTTCATCGACTACCACGGGCTGTCGGCGAATACGTTGTATTCGTACGGAGTGCGTGCTTTCAACGGGCTGTACCTAGGACAGATCAACCCTTTCTTAGCGAGTACAACGGACGCCACGCTGCCGCAGCCGCTGCTGTTCAACAGTGTCGAGGCATTTGGCGGCAAATTTGAGGTTTCGTGGCAAGCACCGGAGGATGTCGGTGGTGCCTCCAGCTACGAGTTCCTCGTTGTCTTGCAGAACGGCAACCGCATCGAACTCTCTTCTCTCCAGTCAACAGACACGAACTACACGTTCACAGGTCTCGAGGCCAACTCCCAGTACTACCTCGTGGGCAAGACTATCACTTTTGTCGGCGAGAGCGACCCGGTCGAGTATTCAGTGGCGACCGACTCGCCAGACCTACCTGGAGCCCCACCAGAGCCCACGGCCTCTGATATTCGGGGCGGCAGCGCGGTGTTCACTGTCGCAGGCCCAAGCTACAACGGCGGCGAGAACGTCACGCTGGCGCTCTACAATGGGAGTACTTGCGTGCACAGCTTCGCTTCCCAGGAGATCTCGTGGACGATGCTTAGGCTTACAGCACTGACGCAGTACTCGTTCTCGGCCGCAGCGATCAACTCGGCGGGTGAGACGCGCGGTCCACCCTTGAACTTCACGACCGACATCATCTCTGTGCCTGAAGGGGTCTCTGAAGTGGTGGATATCGATGTGTCCTACGACCAGCTCTACCTCGCGTGGGAGGCCGTGGAGGACACGGGAGGCGACCCAAGTCTTCAGTACCAGGTGATGTACTTCCAGTGCGAAGAGGACGGCACGCAGATCGACCCAACCGCTGACCCAACTGTCGAGTACACGCCGACTAACTCGATCCTGCTCTTGAGCCTAAACTTCTCGTCGTTCTACAGTGTATTTGTCACGACACTCACGACCACGGGGCTCACGGGAACTCCAAGCGACGCTCAGGTCTTTGGCACTGAGGCGCCATTCCCGGGAAGAGTGATCGTGGCATCCCCTGAAGTGCTCGTGGCCGAGAACGCGTCGTTCGTGATCGTGCCGTTGATTCGCGCCGACGGCTCGTTTGGAGACGCCAGCTACTCGTTCGCAACCCAGGATGAGACTGCGGTCGCGGGGGCAAACTACGGACCCACACAGGGCGTGTTTACACTCGCAACCAACGTCAAGGACGGCGAGATCTCGATCCCGATCATCGACGACGCGATCTACAAGCTCAACACGTCGTTCCTCGTGATCGTGACGGACGGCAGGTCGTCGCTGAGCACGCAGACCCGGGTTGTGATCACCGACAATGGCGACGCCGGGTTTCTCTCCTTCAGCAGCGGTAACTTCGAGTTTCTTGAGAACTCGGGCGAGGTCGTGCTCCCGATCACACGTGTGGGTGGCACGAGCCCCGCCGCGACGATCCAGACGTTCATCGTGAGTCAGGACAATGGGATCGCGGCTGCCGCAGGAGAGCCTCGGTTCACAATCACTGAACCACTGCTTCAGTTCGGCGAAGGGGTCATGACCGTGAACCTGCGAGTACAGATCACGGACGACAGCGAGTACCAGTATGTCTACGACCAGGCTAACATCAGCTTTGCGATCGTAGATGGTGGTCCGCTGTATGGGGAGAACCGGTTTGCAATCGTGACTGCAGTAGACGACGGCGACATCTCGCCGCCCAAGGAGTGCACGAATTTGCATCTCATCGCTGCGAGCGGCGGGTACATGCACCTACAGTGGACACCCCCAGACGACCGAGGGGGTGAGCACGTCGTGCTCACGTACGAAGTGAACTTTACGCTCCGCAGTGGCGATGTCGCGCTCTCCGTGGAGGTTGCGACCGAGAGCGAGGTCATCTACGGTCTTAACGCCTCGACGACGTACGAAGTCACCGTGCTAGCGATCAACAGCGCAGGTGGTGGGGATCCAAGCAAGCCCTCACTGCTCACCACGTCGGTCGTCACACGCGCGGCTGCACCGCAGAATATGGAACTCCTTGCATCGGCGAGCTCCAGCCTGATGTTCTCCTGGGACCCTCCGGTCGACGACGGCGGCTCACAGATCGTGAGCTACAAGATCTACAGCGTGTTGCCCTCCGGCGCGCTGCTGCTGTTTCCACGTACTTCTTGCGTGGTCCCGACGATCTGCTCCGTGAAGGGGCTCGTCGCGTTGACGAATTACATAGTCCAGGTCCGCGCGTCGACGTTCCTCGTGAGCGACGGAGAGCTCTCGACGCCATTACTGGCGCAGACGTCGAACCCGGACGCCCCCGAGGCGCCGCCGATGCCGACGGTTGTGAATATCACTGCGGGTGCGTTCACGGTGCAAATGCAGGACCCGCTCAACGTCGGCGGCTCGGACATCCAGACGCACCGCCTGTTTCTGATGGAAGAGGGAGAGCTAGAGTTCACGATGGTCTATGAAGACTCGGCTCGGTCACACACTGTGTACCGGCTCAAGCGGAAGACCAGCTACCAGATCAAATACCAGGCCAAGAACATGGTCGGCCCGAGCGACTACAGTCCCGTGCGCAGCGTCACCACTGCGGAACGCTCGCTGCCCTCTGAGCCGCTCAACGTGACGATTGTGAACGTCACGGGTGGCGCAACCCAACTGATCTGGGAGGAGCCGCTCGACGTTGGGGGCCGAGATATCACCGGGTACGCAGTTATGATCCGGTCGCCTAACTCAAGCGTGAATGACGTTGTAGGCTACGATGGCAAGCGCGTCAATGAGAGAGAGGGTACAGTCTACGGACTGACTGCAAGTTCAACGTACCCCCTGTACGTCCTCGCGTTCACGGAAATATCCAACTGCTACCAACAGTCAGAGTGGGCTCGCAGTGCGGTCGTCAACGTCACCACTTTGTCACCGACGTTGCCTGGAACAGCACCTCTACTGCTTCTCGCCAGGTTCACTGGAGGGGCCATCGAGCTCGCGTGGACGGAGCCCAAGGACACCGGCGGGGTCCCGATCACGGGGTACGTGCTCTATTCCGTTTCGGCGGCGGGCTCTCTCAAGCCGCTCTTCGTCCCCGGGAACGCGAGTGTGCTCACGTACATTGACAAGAACCTCACCGAGTCGACCACGTACTCATACATCGTGATCGCGTCCAACTCGGTTGGCGAGAGCCCCGCAAGTGCCTTGCTGACCCAGAAGACCGCGACAGCGAGTCCTCCGTCCGCGCCACGCAACGTCCGACAGCTCGCCTATAACACCGGAGGCGCGGTGCAAATTGGCTGGGACCGTCCGATTGACAGCGGCGGGCAGCCCCTGAAAGGCTACTTGATCTATCGAGACGGCGCGGTTCTCCCCGGAGAGCTCCTCGCAACAGCGGAGAGCTACATTGACAAAAGCAACCTTGTCGCGGGCAAGAGCTACGAGTACTCGCTCCGCGCGTTCTCCACGAGCTCCATGGGGTCCGAGTTCAGTGCGCTCTGCACGGCAAAGACCACGGTGGCGACAACGCCCCAGAAACCTCTGCTCGTGAACGCCACCGGAGTCTCCAGCTCGATCAAAGCCACGTGGGCGGCAGACCCCGATACTGGAGGCATCCCGATCAAGCTCTTTGAGGTTCAGTTGCTGCGCAACGCGAGCGTCGTGAACACTTACTTTGGAAGCGACACGACCTACACATTCAGGAGTCTGGTCGCCTTGACGCCCTACACGCTGTCCATCGTGTCCTACAATGACGCCGGCGCGAGCTTGAAGCTGACCACAAGCGTGACCACCCAGCTGATCTCGCTCCCAGCTGCACCGACAGCTCCGCTCGCGGTCTCGATCTTTGGTGGGAACTTTACAACCGAGCTGACGCCGCCAGTCGACAATGGCGGGGCGCCCATCACGTCTATGACTGTGTTTGAGAAGCGACTGGGCACCCTCGCGACTCTGAAGCTCGCAGAGGGGGCGTTGTCGATTCGATACACAATGTATGGCGTCGACCGCGAGTCCGACTACTTTGTGTCCTGCTCGGCGACCAACGTTCTCGGCGAAGGCGTGCAGAGCCCGAGTGTCACAATTCGGACAGCACCGATGAACGCCCCCGGGGTGATCTGGACTGCGCCGGTCTTTGTCGCGGCGACAGGCACGACTTTGTCGATCCAGTGGGGCAGGCCGAGCGACACTGGTGGCGACCGGAACCTGGCCTTCGAAGTGCGTGCAACTGATCCGAGCAGACCCACGCTGGCGCCACACGTGTTCCCGTTCGTACAGCAGCAGAACGGCACCGCGACGGGGCTCAACTACAACACGCTCTACGCGGTCTCTGTGCGCGCGACAAACCAAGCAGGAGCAGGGCCGTACAGCCCCGCGGTCAGTCTTCAAACCCAACCGGACGCTGCCGGGGTGTTCAACCTTATGAACGCCTCGGTCGCGGTCTTTGAGAACCAAACGCAGGTGTCGCTCCAGCTTGTGCGCACTGACGGGCTCAGCGGCCGCGTCGCGATCGTCTACAAAGCCACGCCGATCTCGGCGTCCCCCGCGACCATTGGATCCGACTTTGAGCTGGAGCCTGGCTCCACAAAGACCACAAGCACGATGTACTTTGACGACTTGCAGATCCAGGGCGACATCGTCGTGCGCATCCTCAACGACGGGATCTACGAGTCCCCCGACGAGCAGTTCCTGATCCAGCTCGTGTCGGCCACGGGGGCGTCGCCCAGCGCACTCGCAAAGATCGGGGTAAACAGTTCCGTGAGCGTAACGATCCTCGACGACGTGGACGCTGGGTACATTAGCTTTGAAGAACCGGCGTACAACGTCTCCGAAGGTGCACAGACAGCAGTTATCCCAGTCATTCGCGAAGGAGGGAGCAGCGGACGCGTCACACTGAACTTCACTTTCGGGCCGGGCACTGCGACAATCGATCGCGACTACCGCCGAGTGCCTGGGAACGTCATCATGGAGAACGGCATCACGCGCGCAGAGCTCAAAGTGCCGATGATCAACGACCGCGTGTTCGAGTTCCCCGACGAGTTCTTCTTCATCCAGATCCAGGTCATGAGTGGCGGTGCCGAGTTGCGCCTCACTACCACGCTCGTCACGATCCTCGATGATGGGGATACCTCGGTACCTGGGGACTCGTTCCCACCAGTTGTCCTCACAAAGACCGGCGGCGCTGTGACGCTCGCACTGGGGCTGCCCGCGCACAATGGGAGCTCGAAGGGACTGCTCACTGGATACGTCGTGCGCCTTGCGAGTGCAATCAGCACGACGGACCTGACCATCCCGCCGGAGAGTACCGTGGCGCTGGGCAACCTCACGGCACTGACAACGTACTTCGTCTCGGTCGCAGCGGTGAACTCCATCGGAAATGGCTCGTTCAGTGACCAAATAGCGTTCACGACCGGCGAAGTGTCGACCCCAGGACCGATTACCTACGTCGAGATGCGCGAACAGAGAGGTGGCCGAGTCAGGCTCTACTGGTACGCGCCGGACGACACCGGCGGCGTGCCCATAACAAAGTACCGCGTGTACCTCATCGATCCACTCGGACTACCCCAGGTGGTGGTTACCAACACCGGCCCGATCCAAGAGGTGATTGTGTATGGATTGAACGCCACCACGCTCTACAGTTTCTCGGTCCAAGTACGTACCAGCCATGGACTTCTTACATCGTGCGTGATCTCAGTGGCTCTAACTATCTGCTTTGTTCTATGCCTTAGGCCGGAAACCTCGCGCTCGTGCCGGTGTTCGCTGGCGGGTGGGGGAGCGTCAGCGCGCTATTTAACTTCTCCACGGGCGATCCGACGCTGGCCGGACCTACGGACGTGTACCCAGACCTGACGAGAGAGCCCACGGGTGGCTCGATCCCATTGCGCTGGGATCCACCGAAGGACACTGGTGGCGTTCAGATCGCTGGCTACAACGTCTACGGACGAAACACGACGACACCTTTCCTATTGCTGCGACAAGGAGAGAAGGACCCCAGGCTCTCCGGTATGGCGTTGACTCTGTACGCGGAATCGTGGTACCAGTTCTTCGTGCTTCCACGCAATGGACTCCCGCCCGTGGACCTCCCGGGCAACATCTCGGTCATCAGCGGCTCGAAAGTGGCGCAGACCACGTCCGACATGACCAAGATCCTCCAAGCTGGCGCCGTGGTCAGCGTTGCGGTGAGCTCTCTCTCTGTCCATATTTGACCCTCGTTGGAGGTCTCAACAAGGTTGTCACTGATCTGTAATACGTTGTATTGTGCCGATCTATAGGGCACCGAGGTCTACTTTGTGATCGGGAACATGTCGAAAGCTACCAAGAGCGTATTACCGCTCTTCACAGCCCACTCGACCGCGTCGATCACGAACCGGAAAGCGCGCGTGGTCGGCCAGGCGTTCTCGTTTGTGAATGCAAGCACGACGAGCGCAAAGATTCCAGGTACCCCGCCCGTTCCTACGCTCGTCAAGGCAACCGGAGGACTCTTTGATCTGGTACTCGATTCCCCTGACGACACGGGTGGGATCCCGATCGTGGACTTCAAGGTGCTGCTCAACGGAGTGGAGCTCGACGGCGACACGCTCGCCAAAGTGTCCACCAAGTCGGGACTCAAGCTAAGAACCGAGATCGCAATCGGCGACCTCGAGCCACTGACCAACTACACGCTCCAGGTCGTCGCCGTGAACTCGTTCTCAATGTGCTTCTTTGGCCAAGTGGCAATGAGTGACGCCGTGAACTTCACGACCACCGAGGTCAGTGTACCCGGAGCACCTCGAACAGCGTCGCTGCGAGAAACAGGCGCGGGCATCACTCTGAGTCTCATCGACCCAAGGGATAAGGGCGGCCACGGTATCCAGCGCTACCAGCTCTACTACATGCCGAGCGGGAGCACAAACGAAACCTGGATGCTCGGGTACAGCGGCGGCACCCACCAAGCGGAGATCGCGCCGCTCAACTCCTCGACCACGTACGTGTTCAAACTGTCCGTGTCCAATGGTTACTTTGAATCGGCGAACTCCTCCGAGTACATTAGGAAGACCACGATCATCTCGGCTCCGGGGGCGTGCGCCGAACCAACTCTGGTATCCGCAACAGGTGGGATGCTCAACGTCTCGTGGCAGCCTCCGGCAGACAACGGTGGCTCCGTGATCACGCGCTACCTCGTCACGATTGCGTCGGATGTGGACGGATCTGGACGGGACTCTCGACTTGTGGCTGGGCTCAGCTACGCGTTCTACGGCTTGGCGCCCAAGAGCGATTACCGCGTCGTGATCCGGGCCGAGAACGTCCGGGGAACAGGACCCGAGAGCAACCCAAAGACTTTTACTACCTCTGAGGGCACTAAGCCAGTTGGATTGGTTGACGTCATAGTGCTGAGAACCAGTGGGGGCGCTGCGACGATCGCGTTCAACGCGCCACTTGACTTGGGCGGCGCGAGTCCTCTGGACATGCTCTACCATGTGTTTGTCGACAGGGAGAACCGGCTGAACCTGACGTATTTGGAGCTCGAGGACGCGCAGGTCAAGGCTCAACCAACCATCACCACCACCGCAACACAAAGCCCTGGTTCAAGGAGACTCGCCGAGCTTAGTGTTGGTCCAGGCCATCGAAGACTCGTGGCGTCGCCCTCCTACAGCGGGGTTGTGGTCGGTGGTCTCGACCCTGAAGCGCTCTACAACATTCAAATCCAGCCACTCAGTGGATACGGCTCGGGAGCTACGACTCAGTCGACACCAGCAGAGACAGTAGCAGCAACTGCCCCCAGCAAGCCGCTGAATCTCGCGAAGGTCACAGTGACGGGTGGATCCATCACGATGGCGTGGGATCCGCCAGCAGACACAGGTGGGTCTCCACTCAAGGAATACAATCTGTACATGGCGACAGCCTCAGGCGCTGGTCCATTCACGCTTGCATGTCAAGACACCATCACGATTTGCAAGGTCGAGCAGCTGGCGCCTGCGACGACCTACTGGTTCTACGTGGTTGTGTTCAATGAAGTAGGTTACTCACCACCCAGTAATACGGCCAGCGTCCAGACCAGTGGCGCCACACCTCCGAGCTCTCCGTTGAACGCTAGGATCATGGTAGAGGGCTTTGACTCGGTCGACTGTGCCTGGAATCTGCCTGAAGACCTTGGAGGGAGCACGATTGCAACCTACGGCGTTGTTGTCAAGAGCCTCGATGGAGCCATTTCCGTGACAAAATCGGAAGTGAGCCTGTTAACAACCGTGTCCTCGCTCGCGCCGTCTACCGCGTACACCATCGTGTTGGTAAGTATATCTGCGTGTCTGTCTGTGAGTACCTTGTATTCGTTTCCTCTATAGAAAAAAACTAACCTACCACGACTTTATTGTGTGTTGTTCAGATCGCAAACAACCAAGTCGGGGATGCCAGTGCCCCGAGTCTCCCACTCTACTTTGCGACCTCGGCGTCACCAAACAGCCTCCCAGCGCCTAGGATTGGATGCGGTACGTCCACTGCCCTAATCTGCTAATGGTTTTTTTATCCTGTGGTATTCTCTAGAGTCAGCTGGCTAACATTGTTGTGGGTTACCTTCCCTGACAGTGTCGCAAACCTCGGTCTCGCTGCTCTGGTACCCATTCCGTGGCGCGACGACCTACCACGTCTTCCGCAACAGCGTGGCGATCTACTCGGGACCGAGAGTGAACCTTGTGGTCGACAGCCAGGGACTCCTGCCAGGGACTCAGTACAAATATGATATGCGTGCGGAATTCAGTGGGACATTTAGCACCTCCAGTCCCAAAATCACGGTTGCGACCTTGGACGCCTCGGTCCCAGCGAGCGAATCGCGATGTGATGGTGACACGGGGTACATCAGCGAGCTCAACTACCAACCAAACAGCGACAAGACCTGGCGAATCGCTCCTCAGGTCCCATTTGAGCTCCTGACGCTACACGTGAGTATTTGAGTTTCCCTTGTTGGTTCTCAACCATTTTGGAGTACGTACGCTTTCTGACCTACCCTGATTTTTATTGTTGGATTCAGTTTACGAACTTCGACCTCGAGTGCGACCACGACCAGGTTGAGATCCGCAGCGAGGTATCGAGCGCGCTTGTGTGGAAAGGAGGGTGTCTGCGCGAGGGCGAGTTCCTGCTCCAGTCGACCGAGGCGCTGGTTCTTCGCTTCACGAGCGACAAGAGTGTCTCCAAGTCAGGGTTTGAACTGAACTTTGATATCAGTACCCAGGCAACAACCGAACGGATCCCACCGCCCGGAGGTACTGCAAATGTATGCTCCAAGCGCGGCCAGCGGCAGAATGACGGCTCGTGCAAGTGCAGCAGCGGGTTCACAGGCGAGGCGTGCAGCAGTCGCATCATTTGCTGCAGCGACCCAACGCGGTGTCACGACGCAGTGTGCGACCTGAATCCTCAACAGTTGATCGTTGTCGCTGAGGAATTGGGTGACGACGCCTTAGGTACCGGGGAGCTCATGGACGCGAGTGAGACTGGAGCAGCGACCAAAGCCGTGAGCTCGCTGTCCAAAGCGCTGAGTTTGAGCTCCGATGGAGACACGATCTTCCTGTACCCTGGCGTGTACAAAGGGCTGGCAAACCGGGATTTGCAGGTCACAACGAAGAAAAACGTTAGTATTCGCACGATGAAAGGCTCATTCTGGACGACAATCAACTGTGAGCATCTGGGGAGGGCGTTTGATATCTCGGCATTGGCGTCTCTGAGTGTCCAAGGGCTCACGCTGCAAAGCTGTGAGGCTTCAGAAGGCGGAGCTATTCGAATTGTAGACAGTCGACTGGACTTGAAAGACGTGGTGATAGTAGATTCGACTGCAACGCTAAATGGCGGTGCGCTCTATGGCTCCGGCGCCGTGATCTCAATGTTCGACTCGGTTATCTCCAAGTGCTCGGCCAGTACCAGCGGAGGCGGTCTGTACCTTGTCAAGTCGTCGCTGGCGCTGACGCATTCAAACGTTTCAGGTTGCGCTGCGGTGGACGGAGGGTCGATGGCTCTAGTGACATCGAATACACTGACTGGAATGGACGCAAACCTCACAGCGAACATGGCGTCGACTGAAGGTGGCGCAGTTTCTGTGAGTGGTGATGCGACGCTAGACGGCATCGATCTGTTCTTGAACAGCGCGAGCATGGGCGGCGCGCTCTCCGTGCGCAATGGGCGCCTACAGCTCCAGAATGCGCTGGTAGCAAACAACTTGGCCGAGTCCTTCGGCGGCGGCCTCGCCTTTTTTGGCCAGGTGGATGCGACGATGCTCGCAAGTTCGATCCTGAAGAACCGCGCCACTGCCTCGGGTGGCGGTATCTACTTCCAAGGGCAGGGCAGCATCGCGCTTGCCGAGACTTCTTCGCCTCAAGGTAGTGATTTTGCCCCCGATGGTGGCGGTAATCCTCCCAGTGGAAGCAATTCCCTAGGTGCGTGCCCAGCATTCGAGGTTGGCTCACTCTCAGACGGCATCTGGAGGTATTATCACTGATGGCGTTGTTGTGTTGTTGTGTGTTGAAACAGCTCCGGTGACGACGACACCAACGACTCTCAGCGGCAACACTGCGTGTAAGTGGCTTGCATGGCCCCAACTTGCCATCTGTTGATCTAGCGCTAACCCATTTACTCATCTCGTAGTGTCCGGCGCTGGGATCCAGACCACCGACTCGACAGTGTTCATCTTTGGTGGACAAGTTCAAAACAGTGTGGCGACTACAAAAGGGGGCGGGTTGGCAATCACGGGGAGCGACGTGAAGCTCTCGACTCTCGAGATCTCGTCGAATACCGCAACAACGAGCGGCGGCGGCATGGCCGTCGAGAGCTCCAAGGTCGAGTGCCTCGGGGACGTGACCATCCACTCGAATGCTGCGACCACGGGCGGCGGCGTCTGGCTGACAAACTCGAGTTTCTTCGGCAACAAATTTGCAATTTTGGATTCGAATGTTGCGAGCAACACGGGTGGAGGCCTCTATCTCCAAGGCTCGGTGGAGATATCCGATACAAGCGTCGTGCTGGGAACTGCAGTGCGTGGCGGCGGCGCGTACCTCTCGAATGCAGACGTTACTTTACAAAACGTGACGTTCGAAAGCTGCGCAGCGTCGGACTCCGGCGGTGGGCTGTTTATCACAACTAGCAAGCTGGTCACTTCAGGCGGTACCCTCATCACTGATGGGTCTGCTGTGGTCAGTGGTGGCGGGGTGTATGCAGTCGCGAGTACCATCTCGGGACAGCAAACTCGTATCGAGAAGTCCACCGCGACCGAGTCAGGCGGTGGCGTCTTCCTTGAGCGCGACAATTCGCTCTCGGGCATTGAGATCACTGGGTGTACCTCGAAACTCGGCGGGGGTATTGCAGCGCTCAACCTGACCCTAGAGATCAAGGATCTGGTTGTGAGCTCCTCCGTAGCCTCGATCCAGGGTGGGGGGCTGTACGCGAAAGGCTGCATGGCTACGATTCAGGACACGGTTTTCGACTCGCATTCCAGCGACAACCAGGGCGGCGGCTTGATGCTCGACGCCTCGACTGTCAGCCACAAGAACGTGACGGTGAAGGACTCAACTGCAGTCGACGGCGGCGGCATGTACCTTCTCAACAGTGCGCTCTTGCCGCTGACAGACGTTGACGGACTCTCGCAGTTGACAGGCAACCAAGCGTCGAACAGCGGGGGGAACGTGTTCTCGGCTGCGAAATGCTCGCTCCAGCAGCTCAGTATCTCTGAAGGGAAAGCCAAGTACGGAGGCGGCATCCAGGGTAATGCTACTGTTGGATTCATTCGCAAATGCCTCGTTGCCAATAACTACGCAGCGAGTCTCGGTGGTGGGGTACACATGAACTCCGGGTCGTCCGTTGTCTTTGAAGGCGCCGTCATCTCAGAGAACCGGGCCAACAGTGGCGGAGGCGGGCTCGTGATCCAGAACTCGCAGCTCACGCACAACGAGTTGAACATCACGGGGAACACCGCGCCGAAAGGAGGCGGCATCTACGCCTCCGGTACAGCGTCGCTTCAAGAAGATGACCCAACAGCTGACAGCATCCCGCAGTGCCTGGTCTACGACAACCTCGTCACAACGACGGAGGACATTGGTGCTGGGGTGTACCTGAAGTCTGGGTGCGAGATGACCGCGTCGTCCATTAAAGTGAACGGCGGAAGAGCCAAGATGGGGGGAGGCATCTACGTCGATGGCGGCCAGCTGACGCTCTCGGACTCGACAGTGTTCAGCAATTTCGCCGAGACAAACGGCGGCGGCATCTTCTTGGACGCGAACAGCGGCCTGGTGCTCCGCGCCTGTGAAGTGTACAACAACATCGCGTACACAGTCGGAGGCGGGATCGCGTCGAGCGGTAGCCCCAAGAGCGGCGCGCTCAACCACATCACGATGGACAACTGCTTCGTGTACGGGAACAAAGCAGTGTACACTGGCGGCGGGATCCTCATCTCGCGAACCAACCTCGATGGCAAGGGCAACGAGATCTCGAACAACCTCGTGCGGCTTGAATCCGGTGGCGGGCTCGCTGCGCTGAACGAAGGTGACGTAGAGATCATCAACTGGGACTTCATCGACAACACTGTCGGCTCTGGGGATGTTGTGAAAGGTGGCTCGCTGTCTCTAGACGGCGGTGTCAACGTGGTGATCGCGAACTCCAACATTCTCAGTAACCCGGACGCGACGCTGGTCACAAACGGCGGCCTCATCTTCATCAAGAACCCGGCCACGCGCCTGCAGATCATCAACTCGACGCTCTCGGACGGCCAATCGTTCTCCGGCGGCCTCATCTACTCGATCGACGCGACGATCTCGATCGAGAACTGCAGCTTGCTGAACGGCTGGGCGAACGAGTTTGGCGGCGGCATCTTTGCGCAGAACTCCCACTTGACGATCCGCGACTCGGCAATCACCAACAACTTTGCCTACTACGACGGCGGCGGCGTGTTCATGCGCACGGGCGGCTCGCTCGTGATGGACAACGTCGTGGCGCACGCGAACATCTGCCAGGACCGCGGCGGCGCGCTGTTCATCGCACCAGGTGCCGGCGTGACCTGCGCGCTCAGCGACGCAAAGTTCACATTCAACCGGAACTTTGGCTTTGGCTCGACGATCTTCATCGGCCGCAAGAACTCGATCACCATGAAGACGTGCGAGCTCGTGAACAACGGGGACGCGAACAACGAAGGTGGTGCGTTGTATGCAATCGACGCGGTGGTAACGGTTGACGACACGCTCTTTGACTCCAACTACGGGTACAAAGGGGCCGCGATCGAGCTCAGCCGCGGCGCCGTGCTGGCGATGACCAACACGACGCTGCGCAACAACACGGCCGACGTCTGGGGCGGCGCGCTCTATACGTCGGTGCGCGCGACAGCGCAGCTGAGCGACACGAAGTTTGAGAACAACCACGCGACCGAGGGCGGCGCGCTGTTTTGCATCGGCTCATCCAGTGTGTCGCTGCTGAAAGTGGATCTGCGAGGCAACACGGCGCTGAACTTTGGTGGCGGCGCGTCGATGAGAGGCGGGTCCCACCTGAGTGTCGACCAAGCCACGTTCACGCTGAACCAAGGGTACACCGGCGGCGCGCTCTCGCTCGCAGAGAACGCGACGCTCACGCTCTCCAACAGCAGGTTTACAGGCAACCGAGCCAGGGATTTCGGCGGCGCGCTCTACGTGAACACCCAGACGCTCTCGAAGGACAACCTGATCAAATGCTCCACATCCACGTTTGATGCGAACAGCGCGGTCGCGGGCACCGATCTCTACTGGGTGTTCAGCCTGAACTTCGCGTTCTTCGAGTGCGCGGACTCGTCGTCCCCATCGGGGAAGCTGTCGGCAAGCACGAGCGCCACGAATATATCTCCAGGTTGGTGGCCGGCCGCTGTGACCAGCGGTGTCAGCTTGGGCGTGATCAAGCCTGTGAACTGGTCGTCTTCGCCCTCCCAGCCGCCCGAGGGCTTGGCAATTCAAGCGGTGGGGACTAACAAGGACCTCACGCGACAGAACGACTCGGTGCTCTGGCCGACCGTCGTGGTCCGCGACTTTTACGGCGCGGTCGCAGAGCACGACAACGTGTCGCTCTGTTACGCCAAGCGCATGGACGACAGCATCATGCCCGACTCGGGTACCAACGACTCGTTCGTCTTCTCGCCGTCCAACGACATGGGCGTGAGGGACGGATACATCACGTTCGACGGCGCGACGGTGTTCGCCGGGTCTAGGACCGCGCCATTCACTGTTGGCATCACGTGCCAGCTCTCGAGCACGCTCGCGCGCTTCGTCTCGGTCGACATTACCGTCGATCGCTGCAAAACAGGCTACCAGAACGTCGACGGGTAAGGGTTCGTATCACTTTAACCTTGGCCACCGTTAACAGACTAATCTGGGTGGGTGTTTCTGTGTGTACTGCAATGCAACTCTTGAATGATCCAACCAGGCTCTGCATCCCCTGCAAGAAAGGATACTACAGGTACGTTCGGTTACCAAACGTGACCTCCTCAGAGTACACTTCCAGAGTTCTAACCTACCTACCTACTTCTGTGTGCTTTCCTAGTTTAGACGGCGTCAAGTGCTACCTCTGTCCGCTGGGGGCGACCTGCGAGCAGTCGGACGTCACGGGTACCGCCGTGGGTGTGAGCGCGCCGATCCGAGTGGCCGGGTACTACCTCTGGGAGGGCCGCAATTCGTACCTCTCGAGCGACTGCGCGAACCCGTCGACCTGGGACGCCGGAGACCCGTGCCGCGACGGGAACGAGCCCAACATCACGTATCGGATCCAGAAATGTTCGAAGCTCGCCAACTTTGACAAATTCTGGAGCCGCAAGCGCATCTTCGCGTGCCTCTCGGGCAAAGAGTACTACGCGTGCGACGTAAGTACAAACCTGTCATTCACCATGGTGAGCCTGCTACGGACTGACTTGGTCGTCCTTGCCATGACCACAAACAACAGACCCACACAGCGTGCGTCGAAGAACAAATTGCGGTGAACACAGCCTCCACGCTCAACACGCAGCTACAGTGCCTGAACGGCTACCGTGACGTCATGTGTTCCAGCTGCGTGGAGGGTTTCTACAAAGTCTCCAACGGCATGTGCAAGCGTAAGTGCCCAGTATCATATCCCTATCAATCTCAACAAGCCACTTACGATTTTTCATGTCGCATGCTCTCTGTCCCCAACCAGCGTGCTCGGACCCGAAGGACCCCGCAGTGGCTCGCGTGGCCCAGCTGCTCGTGACGGTACCGATCGCGCTCATCGTAATCGCGCTCGTGCTTGTGTTCTTCTACTTCTCGAACGCGTCCGAGAAGGAGATCATGAAGCATGCGAACGCCGCCAAGAAGTTCCAGATCTACGACGCACACTCGCAGCCCAAGACCTTGCTTCTCGCTGCCGAGTTCTTTGTGCGGCAGCGCGCGCACCGGCTGATCACCGCTATCGGCGACCGCGTGCGCCGAGGCAGCAACAACAACAAACGCACGTTCCTGTTCCAGATCGCGCCGAGCCCGACGCCCATGCCGGCGTTCCGCGCCGAGAAGTTCAAGATCCTGCTGGGCTTCTTTCAGATCTTCGGCGGGTTCAAGAAAGTGTACGAGATCCCGTGGCCGAGCGAGGTGAGTCGCCTCATGGACGTGTTCTCGGTCGCCGACTTCAACATCGTCGACACCACGGGCATCGAGTGCTTCTTCGAGAAGAACTACTTCAAGAACTACCGCCTCTCGCTCATCGTTGTGCTCGTGCTGCTCGCGTTCGCGGGGCTGCTGCTGGCATGGGGCGTGATCCGCTACCGCGTGAAGCTCTCGACGCTGCCGCGCCACTGTGTGAAGTGCGGCCTGCCCGTGTTCAAACTACTCAAGCGCGAGCCGCACACGGTCACGCGGCGCTCGACGCTGCTCTTCAAGCTCAAGATCGAGCACAAGCGACAGAAGAGCCGGCTCCAGAGACGCAGCTTCTCCACACGCATGAAGGCGAAGGTGTGGACGCGCACCGAGCTCTTCATCGACCGCGTTCGCAGCTGGTGGAAGGCCACGCGCGCGGGCAAAGGCGTCCAGCGACTGGCGACGCTCACGCGGCTACCGGCATCGTCCTCGGAGCACCACCCATTGTGCCCGACGTCGCACCACATCCAGAGCGGCGACGTGCTGGGCATGGTCGTGCGCAGCAACCTGCGGCTCTGGCGCGCGCGGATCCGACTGCGTCTCAACTACCAATCGTACCAGAACAAGTGCATCAAGCTCTTCTTTTGGTGAGGAAGGAGCCTGTGACGTTATGGTGGTTCCCCCCAGCCAGGCAGTCAGCCCAAGACTCACCTTTGCCTACCTTGTCTCTTAATTTGTCTTGTAGGATCCTCCTGTTGTTCTACCCGGAGCTCAGTCAGCATGTGGTCGGACTCTTCTACTGCGAAGAGATCGGCAGCGACTGGTACATGAGTCGCGACAAGAGCCTGCTCTGCTACCAGGGCGAGTGGCTCTACTACCTGCCCATGACGCTCGTGCTCATCGCGCTCTGGGTGATCGGTACACGACCTACCATTATCATCAACCATTGTCTTCATTGTATCAGACTCAATCTAATAATCTCCACAACACTCCCCACAGGTGTCCCGCTGCTCTTCTGGCTCATCCTCTTCTTGAAGCGCCGCAGTGGCGTCGACGAGAAGCTTCTACTGCTGGACGAGCTGTCGAACGCGCAGCTCAAGGCGCGTCTGCTGAGCGAGATGCGTCGGGACATCGCGAGCCGCGGGCTGCACATCGACGAAGAGAAGCTCCTGACGTTCGAGAAAGACCTACTCGCCGAGTACCTCTACAACAAGAAGCTCAACGTGAGTGAATAGAGAATGAGTAATGGTTGACTGTGTTGCTAGCACTGGACATCCAAACTGACCTGAGCATACTTGTATGTGCCTGTGTCTGTGTGTCTTTGTCGACCAGGAGCCAAGCATGATCGCGCAAGTCGGCTTCATCTACTACTCCTGTAAGCACTTATCGCTATTGTTGCTGCTGTTGTGGAGCTTGTGATGTGCTGACTTTTGTAGATGGATGAATGCGCGCTCTCTCTCTCTCTCTCTCTCTCTCTCTCTCTCTTGCTCTCTCTTGCTCTCTTAGACAACTCGCGCTTCTGGTGGTTCGAAGTCTGGGACCTCGGCCGCAAACTGTTTCTCAATTGCGTCATCAGTTTGCTGGCGAAAACCGGCGCGAACCGGATCATCGCGGGGCTCCTTGTCTTGTAAGTTGCGCGGTCTTGATATGTATGCCTTCTTGCCTACTATGGCTGACTTTACTAACCTCTGGTCGCTTTCGTTTCGATTATCCACCGCAGCCTCATTTACCTCTCGGTGATGCTCTTCTACCAGCCGTACAAGGAAAGCTCGGACAGCGCGCTCGCGGGCGTGACGCAGATCCAGCTGTTCATCACACTCTTCTGTGAGTCGTCATCTTTGATTCGCGTGGGCCTTGAGCCTGAATGACTCAAACTGACGTCGACGACTCTGTATATGACATTGTTCCCTTTGCAGGCGGACTGATCCTGAAAATGGGCTCGCTCTACCTCGAGCCGGGCGTGGTCTCGCTGCTCACGAACGTGACCCTGATCTCTAACATCATGACGCTGCTATACGCGATCTTCAGCATTGTCTACGAGAAGGTCGACGGCGTGCGGAAGCTGCGCCGCCGCATCCGCGAAGAGCACCGGAAGGCGGTCCAGAAGCACGTGCTCAAGCTCTGGCGCAAAGCCTACGGCTTCGCGTTCACGGAAGTGTATCTACGGGACACGGCGATCCGCCCGATGCCCGTGCACGTCATCCTAGAGCTCGCGCGCCGAGACAAGCTGGAGCGAGAGCTCGAAGCGCTCCGAGTTCAGCTGGAGCTCTCCTCGACGGTCTCCATTGGTAATGTGCACGGTCAGGATGATCAGGATATGAGGGGCGAAGACCAAGTGGACGTCGAGCTTCGTGATTCGACAGTAGAGTAGGGATTCCTTTATGAGAGCCGATGGTTGCCTCCTTGCATGTTTTCAAGTCAGGAAGAAAGTGAGATGTATATCAAAACATGTTTGGAAAACAGCCCACTCGGTCAACATAGCGACAAAGTTGGAACAAGGTTGTTGGGATAACATTTGCACGCGAAACGGTTGTTTAGATAACCTTTAACGCACTTTACGTCAAATCGTGGTTGCGTGGAAGCGTCGAAAGATACCCGGGAACTTCGTTCCCTACCGACGTAGCACCACTGACCGAGCCTCTAGCCCTTCGAAGGTACTCGGGGCAACCCTTTCCTCCGATCGCTCTCTTCGCCGCCTTCCAGATATTCGACGCGGCGTTCGTATCTTGGTTCCACAGCCTGGAACAGGTCTTACACCTGGCCAGCCCGTGACGCAAGATGCTACCGCTCCTGTACGGTCTAGGGTTCTTGCAGACCCGGAACGTCGTACACTCGCCCTGTTCGCACGCGCTGTACCTGCAGCTGGTGC
>JAASGK010000045.1:0-55303 GCA_023334195.1 Globisporangium emineosum
ATGTCCATCTACCTCCCTCCACCAGCGGAGCTTGTGACGTGTACTCTATATTTCAGTCATCCCACAGTTATACAGTAGTTACTGGGAAGAAAACTTAGCATATTTATTAGGAACCTACCGGAGTCCACCAAGCAAACAAACGTAAAGGCAGTCTTGCCACGAAGTCAATCAACAACAACATTTTTCAAAATGCCTTCGTTTATTTACAGAAGCACACCAGTCTCTCTTTCTTCTTCTTCCTCGTCTTCTGCATACATTACTCTGAGTGCACAGAGCTTCCCCTAAAATTAATTTATATCTTAAATCCAAGCCGAGTCCGCTTGGTTCGCTCGCACCGACTCCACTTTGGCGCGAATCGACAGGATACTCAGCACTTGGCGATAGCAAATGCTCTCCGCGAGGTATCGCGGCAGGATACCCTTAAAGTCTGCGCGCACGACGCAGGTTAGTTTCGCAAACGCGCCTTGCGCTGGGTCGGCACTGTGCGAAAGCTCTTCGTCCTCTCCAAACGAAGGCTCGACGAGGAACCCCCCAGTCGCGTACGACATGCGCACCGTTCCCTTGATTTCGGGGACGTCAGGGCGGGGAATCGACTCCATCAGCACCGCAAATGTATCGTATCGACCCGTTTTCTCGACAAAGCTGTGCAGGTCGCACGAGTCGCGAGGCTTCACGAGCCACGTTGGCCAGAGCGACAGCTTTGGGTGCGACCGGTACATAATCACGCGAGATTCGTCCAGGGGCTCCACTTTCTTGATGTTGGCAGCGTACTCGTCCCATTCCGAAATGCTCTCAAGCGAGCGCAGATACTGGAACACTTTTCGCGGAGTACACTTGATGATCACCGAAGCCTTCATTTCCACAAATCGGTCTTTGTCCGAGCGGAATCCGCTAGAAGGACAGACAAACTTGGAGAAATCTTTCCGGTACACATCGACGTGGTCCTTGCATTTGTACGAAGCCCATTCGTGGCTCGATGTAGAATCGCTCGCTTCAAAGAGACGCTGGAGACCATTCTGTGACAGCTTCGCGTAGTAGAGTTTCATCAGCTGGATGTTACGATGAGTAGTGTTCCCGATCATTTCATCAAGCTCTTCCGGAGACACGGCAGCACTAGTCCCACGAGAGCGGGAGTTCTTGCGCTCGGGTTCTTCCTCATCGTCTTCTTTGACAATGTCAATTTCCACGTGAGGAAATGGAGATCGGCTCTTCGATGACTTGAGCTTGCGCTTTGGTTTCTTCTTTTTCACGCCCGGATTAACGAGGATCCCGTTTGTTCTTCTTCGAAACTTGCCATCACCTGCGACTTCCTTGGTAATGAACTCAATGTTATCCCGGATCCACTTGCGCAGCACGGGCAAATACTCCTCTGGGCCTCCGACGGTCGCAGCGCCGGTGAGATTCACGATCGTCTCCTTGCCGTTGGTCCAGACTTGAGAGATGCGAGGAGTGATGTGGCTGCGAGCAATCATGCTCTCTCTGCGGTTGTCATTCTGAGATTGCTGGCAGATTTGCTCATAAAATCGATTCAACTTGGAGCGGTTGCGCGTCAGAAACGAGTTGAACGGCACCATGTAGTCTTCGCGCGCTCCATACTCGACATTGTTCGCAAGCGACTGGAAAAGTTTTGCGACGAGTAAGAGCGTTCGCTGCAGGTTTTTCGAAGGCGATTCATCGTTTGGTGCGAGGTGCATTTTGTGCGGGAGCACGAGTGCTGGGCAGATAAACCGAAGGAAGACGAGACCTCCGAGATGCATGAGGAACTCCTCTTTCGCCGCCGAGTTTCCAGACTGGAATTCGTCTGCGAAGTCTTCACCAATAGAGCTCAGTCGAGGCAAGGACGTATTGCTCTTCCTCTCTTCGCTGCTGCGCTGATCTTCTCCGATCGCGCTGAGCCGGGTGACTGAGATGTTGCTCTTCCGGTCACGGTCCAGCAACCGCATCATCTCCATCTCCAGCACGCGGTAGATCTTGGCGACCTGGTACGGGAACAGATGCGCCGACTTGGTGATTTTATCCAGGATCCTGTCTGCAAGGGCTTCAAGTCGTTGTTGGTTGGCTTGGAGATCATCGCGCTCTCCAAGGTGCTGTGGGTTTACCTCATAGGACTCAGTGGTGTTCCAGAGCTCTGCGAAGATTTCCTGGAGCGCGTTCTGCAAAAACTCCATGCCCAAGTCGCACGTGTACTCGCGAATGATCTGCCGTAGTAATAATAAACACGCACAGTCAGTCTCAACGAAATGTAAAGAATGTTATGTAAGCAGCTTCGTGCTTGACGCAACGTTTCTTACCGCAGTCGTGGTCGAGTTGGCGCGAAAGAGCTCGTTCCAGTTGAGCGTGTCGACCATTTCTTGGAACATCAGCAGCCCGATGAGCTTGCGCAGCTGGTCTTCGTACGTGTCGAACACGAACAGCAGCGCGCGGATCACGTTCACGTCCACACCCGTTGGGTTCTGGAACACATGGCAACACACATTCATTCACAATACAAACATGCAGTTAGACTTCAATGAGGGGATTACCAGATGTACTGCTGGACTACCACACATCACACATACCGAAGCGATAGCGGTCGCGAGTCGGAACTCGGAGTCGTGCACGAGCGCGAACACGAGCGCGCTCTCGGCGTCGTCTTGCGCGAGCGACTCGATCGCGTTCTTCATGGTCGTGTCGATGGCTTCCGCCACCGCCACCGCCGAGCTCGAGCCTCGTCGCCTTTGGTGGCGCGGTATGCGCACACCCACATTAGTGCTCGCATTAACATTCGTGGCGCTAGCGTCACTGGCGACGTCTGTGCCGCTGCTGGGACCTTGGGCATGACTGTGACGGCTCTCGTCGCTGGAGACAAGCGCGCGCGCCGCTCGAAAAACCCGCATCGTGCGCGTACTGCTCTGTCTGTATCTGCAGTTGTCGGGACCCTACGGAGATGCGGGCGGTGTCAATAGAGAGCTGAGATCACGTTGCGTCGACTGGTCCACAGAGTTGCGTCAAGTCAAGTACGTGGGGAGGTGGATGGCGGCGCGAGTCTAGAGGCTTTTGTGGGGTCGTTCTTGTGTTCTTTCTTATCGCGAGTGAAAATGCGACTGACTGTGAAGTGAGAATAGAGTGTGTGGGCAAGTTTTCTGAGTCCAATAGCATCATATCTGAGTCCGGGAACAATTGCACGCACTGTTGGACTTGGGTTCAACTTTTTTCGTCAGCTAGCCCTACACCTTCAGACATATCACAAAACCTCACTAGAAACAGTATACACGTCAAACATCACACTAGAATCAGTAGTAGTCGGTGAATATTTCCCAGTCAACTCGCTCAGTTACGATTTAACGTCAGAAATATATTGAAATTAGTTAGTAGTCAGTCTGTTCATGAAAAAGCTACTGAGATGAGTTAGTAGTCAGTCTTTTGGGAAGATTTCAGGCACGAAAGACACTTGCTCTCTATCTGAAAGTAGCCGCCACGAGTAGAAAATCTCCATCCACGGTTTCCTGCTTTCATCACCGCCTCTACCTGCTTTGGTCATCAATAGCCTCACGTCTCCACTATTGTCGAGAGCTCCTGGTGGATGGATGCGTAGATAAATCGAATCCATGGATTTGAATAGATGCTCGAACGAAAATGGTCCTCTCCATGGAACGAGTGGCTCGCTCGGCTTTGGTTCGAAAGGTAAAAACCGTTCGATGCTCTTGTGGCTCTCGTGCTCACCACCGAATGCTTGCTGACGGGGTGGAGGGATTCGTGAGGTCCGCCCTCAGCATCACACGGCGCGGTCCACCACATCTCTGGACCAGGAGGACCTCGCTCGCCATCTCTGCGCGCGAACACTCTATGCACCAACATCAGGACCACCAACAGCAGCAACATCCTCAGCATTCTCTGGGGTTACTGCGCTACATATTAACGTTACAATATTGAGGTGAGCGCGGCCAACATGGTTGGCTCAACGACTCAATGCCTGCCTCACTCAAACTGGAGTCAGTTGGTCGTTGAGCGAGCCATTCGTTAGGGAGCATTACCTGGCAGTAACGCCACCAATCCACCAGCTTCATTATTACCAACTGATTGCCATTACGCTTGTGCTGCTTCCCGTACTCTCACCAAGCATACCTGTTCCATCGAGCAATGCGCGTGCGTGTGGTTTAATGTGAGCGATTTTTCACTTTTGGAACTATCGGCTGTGTCAATTCACAAAAAACTGGCTGTTTATCATGATCGCAAACACAGAGAAAACATGAATTCAGATATAACCTCGTAAATTGAGAAAATAACCGCATCATTAATAAAAGGGTAAAATCACACATAAAAACATGCATAAAATATAGAGGTATTAATTTTGAATAAAGTCTTGAAAAAACAGAATTATTTGGTGATGTATACTTTAGTATGAAGGCTATGCTGTTAAATAGGATATCAGTAAGTGGATTTGTTCAGTTCAGTATTCACTCCTTACCCTTGATACTTTAGTATCAAGGAAGAATATGCTGTTTGGTAGGTTTAGCGGCACTCCAATTCCAGTTTTCTCGTGTCCAAATGACGACACGAGTGATATTTGTTCAAAAGAAGAAGGCACCAAGCAAGAGCGAATGACGCACGTAGAGATGTACGCAAGTGAGAACGAGTGACGCACGTCTGGACGGCATGTGTCGCAGTCTCAGACCACACAAAAAGAGATACCTTGAGTGTGGTCTAATACTGCGATAGCTCCACTCCAGTACGTGTGAGTGGGAGGCATTCGCTCTCTCCTTCCTCTCCTTTCTGGGCGCTTCTTGATTCAGTCCGTCCCAACCAAATCCGTGGGGGGTGGTCAATTTTGTGGCCACCTAGTGACTACAGTTGTGCCACCGCGCGCTTTTCTCAGTATCTTGGATCATCAACACAATAATGCTTCAGTTGACAACCATCTGGTCGGTCGGCCAAGAGATGGCTTCACCACCAGCCAATGAAAACAGATGGCTCACCAGGTGACCTGGAGAGCTATTAATAGATACTTCCACATGGCAGAGGAAAAAGCGAAAATCCAAATGATACAACCAGTTGGCTGCAATTTATCAGGCCATCGGTACCACAGGTTTGTGAACACAAACTCTGTGTACCATCAGGTTTACACTTGTGCACGAAGTCGTCAGTCTGGCTCCTCAAGCTCTATAAGAAAGCGGATCGCTGGACCTTTCGAGGCGAGTCCGCAGCGCGTGCCGATCGATTTGGCCTCGGGGGTTGCGAAGGAACCACTGCACAACCTCAAGATGGCGTCCAGAACAGGCATTCTACACTGCTTGCGTTGTGCAGCCAGAAAAATCGCGCTCGTGGAAAAACAGCAGCGCCTCGAAATTCCCTTGTCGAGCAGTGCTTGCCATTGCGACTGTCGTGCAACCCTCAGATCGATTTGCGTGGAGCCATTCAGCATCTCCAAGTTGCCAGGCCAACCAGTACCCGCATAGTCCATTGCGCGCGCTGTACAGCCCTCGGATCGGTTCGCGTGAAACCACTTAACCATTTCCAGATTTCCATGATAAGCGCCCGAGTCCATTGCACGTGTATCCTTCTTGGCCGTTTTCATGGAGCCATCCATCGCCTGGGTAGTGCAGCCTGCTCTGGTGTTCTCGTGTTTTCATGAAAGAACTTCACGATCTCCAAGTAACCCACGGCAGCTGCTTGACCCATCGCCCAGGAAGTACACCCCTCTTGGCGATGCTTGTGCAGCAACTTAACGACGTCCAAGTGACCGTAATCTGCTGCTTGATCCATTGCAGCAGACGCACACCTTTTGGAACGGTGTCTGTGGAGAAACTTGACAATGTCCAAATGACCAAGACACGCCGCGACATCAATGACACTTGCTGTCCATACTCCTTCGTCGTTTGGAGTAATTGGGATTCTCGTGGAAAAAGCGCAGCATCTCCAAGCGACCTGCTTCAACAGTAGTCTCCATAAGAGGCGCACCACAGAATCGTTCATTCCGAATGCTGTGCAGCCACTTGGCGACTTGCAAATGACCCTTCGTTGCAGCGCTGTGCATTGCCTCAGTCGTGAAAGCCCTCTGTTCTGTTTGCATGGAGCCATTGTACGATGTTGAAGTGTCGTTTCTCGCCGCGCCGTCCATGGCGGACGGACGTATCACACCCTTCTGAGCGGTTATCATGCAGGGATTGCACGACCGCCAAGTGTCCGCAAATTGAAGCATCGTTCATCGCTCGCTTCGTACACCCTTCGTTTCGATTCGCATGGAGTCACTGCACCACTTCTAGATGCCCGTGCCGCGCAGCGTTGTCCATCGCATCATGGGTGCATTGGTCGGGAAATCGACCTGAAAGAAGCTTTAGCACTTCAAGATGTCCACCTTTCGCACAACGTCCAGCGCCTTGGGGATTTCATCAGCGAGTGCTAGTCGATGCTGCAAAAGCCACTTGATGATCTTGATGCTGCCAGTGGAAGCTGCTTCTGGAATCGCCGACTTGGTGTGAACGTCGCAAGTCTCCTGTAGCCATTTGAGCATCTCCAAGTCCCCATTACGAGCCGCGCTATCAACCACCGCATGTGTGTATTTCAAACCCGTGTTCATGCAGCCATTGCATCATCTTCAAGTGATTATGCGACGTCGCCAATCCATCTCGTGGTCGTCCCAGGTCAGTCTCACCGCCGTGGTGTCTGTACATCCAGCCCAAAACGTCCACGTGGCCACTACACACCATCGAATCCAGCCCTGGGTGCATGACCCCAGTTGGCAGATACCGATGCAGCCACTGTGCCATCTACAGATCGCCTCGTGCGACTGCCGATCGCCTCGTGCGACTGCCGATCGCACGATTTTCGTGAACAGGTGCTGCCAGTAGAGCAGATCCGTCGTTTCGCTCTCTTGCACGACGAGTCTGTCCATCAAATGGAAGAATCGGCGCCCGCTTGCAGTCACGATTGTCCAGCTCGCGTCAATCAATCTGGGAGTAAAATCGAGGTACGAGCTGATCTGGCGGACCACCCCGTCTACCGCTGCAAATGACGGGCATGCATCCCGAGCACGACCGCCAGGCACGTGAGCAATCCACTCGCAACTCGCTCTCCCTCGGCGGCAGCACCATTCACATCCAGTCTTGGCTTCTTCACAGCTCGCTCCATTGTCGTCTCGACGTCAAGAAATACATACACTGAGTGGGTCACAGGGATTTGATGAGAACCGGCACTTTCACGTTTTCAACTGCCACATCAAACAACGATCGGAGAGCTCCATCTAATAACTGTCATACCTGCGGGGCTAGCAATCTCCGCCGTTAACGTATCCATCACAGCTACCTCGCCGCCTATCATCGCACACACAGTCGCTATACCGGCATATGCACTCTTGGACTTTCCCTCGCTTTTCAAGACCGTGGCTTTGTGAAGAAAATGCTCACCCACCCCGGCGTGATTGAAGCTTTCGCTGAGTGAGCAGCTGCCACACCCTCAATTGGACCCACTCATCCAAGAGATTTAGCAGGCGTCCAAGACGATTGCAGAGCTGCAGCTGGATGCTCTGTATCACGGCGGTCTATAACGCACGCGCCACTGCACGCATACAGATCGATTCGAGCGCCAACTTGGCGGTGATTGGAGTGCCAGTGGTTCAACTTCACAATGTATTCTCAAATGTGATCCACAAAACCGGTACTTCCGGTTTTGTACCGGTATGATTATGCCGATTATGGATCAGTCTGTTGTAAAGTACCGGTAGCAACTGGTATATATACCGGTATCACTGAAGTTCTGGATTGAAGCTTGTCGGTTGTACCAATCTTGTGGTGCAAAACCGGTACAAAACCTCCAGCGCTGGCCTAAACTTCACGTGAAGTCTGAAAGTGTCCGTCACGTCAAAAACCGACGGTGCCGCCGCCGTGAACATCAACGGAAAAAAAAGCGATCCAACAAGCGAAGAGCTCCAGACTGGAGTAACAGAAACGAATTCGCTGGCCAGCCGACGGACCCCTCCACACTCCAAGCTCTCGCTCCACACACAGACACGATGGTCATGCTCTCGCTGCTGCGCTCCTCGCGTGCCCTCGGCCGCCCCGCCTCGCGCATGCTGCCGCGCTCCACGCTCGAAGGTGTGCGCTCGCTGCAGACCGCCGCGGAAGCTGCGGAGAACGTGTCGTACACGCGCGGACTCTTCCTCGGCGTGAACAACGTCAAGCGCGCGTTCCCATACCCGCAGCTGTCGGAAAACGAAAAGGAGACGCTGCAGATGCTCGTTGAGCCTGTCGCCAAATACTTCACCACGGTCGACTCGCGCGCGATTGATGAGACGAAGAAGATCCCGCAGCAAGTCCTGGACGACCTCAAGGAGCTCGGTCTCTTTGGTCTGCAGATCCCAGAAGAGCTCGAGGGGCTCGGTCTCTCGAACACGGGCTACGCACGCGTGTGTGAAGAAATCACGGACGCGAGTCTGGCTGTGACCGTCATGGCGCACCAGTCGATTGGTCTCAAGGGCATCTTGCTCAACGGCAACGACGAGCAGGTGCGTTGCAATTGCAAGTTCATTGCATTTACGATATGACCATGATCCGTGCTAACTTTGTGAGCTTTCTATTGTGTTTGCAACTTGCAGAAAGCCAAGTACTTGCCAAAGCTTGCTACTGGCGAGCACATTGCTGCGTTCGCGCTGACCGAGCCATCGAGTGGTTCGGACGCCGCCTCGATTAAGACCCGCGCGGTGCTCTCGGAGGACGGCAAGCACTTCATCCTGAACGGCGGTAAGATCTGGATCAGTAACGGCGGATGGGCGGAGGTCATGACCGTGTTCGCACAGACCGAAGTGGACGGAAAGGACAAGGTCACTGCATTCATCGTCGAGCGCGGCTTTGGCGGCATCACTACCGGCCCACCAGAGGACAAACTCGGCATCCGTGGTTCCAACACGGTGCAGGTGTTCTTTGACAATACCAAGATCCCAATCGAGAACGTGCTCGGCGGTGGTCCAGACAACAAGACTGGCGGTGCTACCGGTGTCGGTCAGGGCTTCAAGGTCGCGATGAACATTCTGAACAACGGTCGTTTCGGACTTGGTGCGTGCGCCGGCTCATCGCTGCGTCGTGTGATCGGCATGGCAGCTGAGCATGCGAACCAGCGCAAGCAGTTCGGCTCGTCGCTCTCGAGCTTCGGACTGATTAAGAAGAAGTTCGGCATCATGACGCTGGACGCGTACGCGATTGAGTCGATGGCGTTTATGACCACGGGCATGATTGACCGCGGCGACCCGTCGTGCGAGATCGAAGCCGCGATGTGCAAGGTGTACGGCTCGGAAGTCGCGTTCTCGGGCATCAACGAGTGCATCCAGGTCATGGGTGGCACTGGGTTCATGAAGGACTGGCCGTTCGAGCGCTACATGCGCGACTGTCGTATTCTCTCGATCTTCGAAGGCACGAACGAGATTCTCCGCATGCTCATCGCGCTGAGTGGCATCAAAGTGAGTTATTTGCTTGGCTTGCATGTGAATTGATTCCCTTGTACGCATTGCACTAATACGCATTGCGATTGTGTTGCATTGTAGACCGCTGGTGACCGCCTCTCTGCTGTCGGCAAAGTGCTGGCGAACCCACTGAAGGACCCAAGCGGCGCCGCGAAGGAGGTCTCGGACCGTCTCCAGCGTAAGTTCTCGCCAGCCCCATTGGAAGGCGTGCACTCGAACCTGAAGCCTGCGGCAGAGCTGTTGTCACAGCGCACGGCTGAGTTCGGCGACGCGGTCGAGTTCCTGCTCCGCAAGCACGGCAAGAAGGTTGTGGACGAGCAGCTCCAGCTGGAGCGCATCGCGGACTCTGCGATCGCGCTTTTCGCGATGACGGCGACGATCTCGCGCGCGTCGTCGTCGCTGACCCGCGACATCGAGTCGGCCGCACATGAACAGAAGCTCACGGAGCTGTACTGCGACATGGCGTCTGACAAGATCAAGACGCTGCTCGGCGAGCTCAAGAAGGGCGTGAAGCGCGACGACCGTCTGCGCGCAATCGCCGACGAAGTGCTCGCGCACGAGAAGTACATCCCGAGCCACGCGACGGGCGTCAACCTTTAAGCGCAGCAGCATTGCATCTCCAGTGTGGGCATCATCGTGTATGTATGTAGCCATCCATGTCCAAAACCAGAACTTGGGCACATGCGCAACATTTATAGGACCATGTGCAAGATTTATAAGACCATCAATACAATAAATTACGGATTTTATATCATCATCGGTAAATTTCAGCTGACGAGCCAGCATTCTGACGCGCCAACGTCAGCGAGATCCAAGTCAGAATTTGCGCTCGCTCACGTTGTTTAATTCTGGTGGTTCTGCCGTGAACTCATATCGGTTAGCCTTAATACTCGCAAACCTCCAAGGCAACAGAGGTTGGCTCTAATTGGAGGTTAACGGGTGTAGTTCATGATGTAGCCATCCATGATGGTCCATTGCAGATGGAATTCATCTGCCTTGGGATAGACAAAAAGTAACAACGCCAACTTTTACTTTAACACAAGTCAGTGATTCCTCGCGTTTACAAAGATGATTATACAAGCCAAGAATCATGTTAAGTTTGTACGTCGAATGCAAAGCTGAACCACCATGGTGGAGCTGGCGCTGCTGGCTTATTCAAAAGACAATCGGGCGAAGACTACTGTGTGCTGTCCACTAGGCTCAACGGCGGGTTAATTGCAGACTGACACTGGGGTCGAGCATGCCCTGCAATGACGTCACCATCACTCACTTCAACACCGGACTGTTGTTTCTTCGCCCGTTTCTTGCTCGACTGTACTTGAAGGCCGGACGGCTCTAAAATCCATTTTTTTATTCTGCAATTTCTGCAATTTCTGTAATTTCTGTAATTCCTCTTGTTGTTTTTGTTCCTCGAGAGCGGCTTTCAGCAGTCTGATTTCTAGTTCTTGAGCTTTGATGTTGATGGCACACTGACTGCAGGCGGTGTCGCTTTGTAGATTTGTTTTGTGAGAGGTTGGTTCTTGTCTGATGACCACATCTCACTACAGTCTTGGAGGAATCATTTGGCGAGCTTGATATACCCTTGCCGGATCGCTAATATCTCCTTACTCACTAATGGTGGGATCAATTCAAACTTCCATGAACTGCGATATCACTATTCACAACAAAGAACTTGCAATGCATCATAAACGAGGACCTTAAACTAGCTCTTACATCGATACATTCGTCGAGGAGCCACTGCACAAGACTACCTTGGGTATTCATCATCGTATGGTCGACTGTGAGCCGAACAGACAAGTTGTCGTACTTTCCATGAGCCTGCTCGCGAAACCTGTCGCGGGCGGCGACAACTACACAGACAATCTCCGCATGAGTAACCACGTACTGCACAATCATTAGGGAAGTAGTAGCACTATCGATTAGTGCAAAAACGCGCTCGAGGTGCGCGCGGCTCTTGTTCTCTTGCGGGAATGAGAGCACCTCAGTAACAGAATTGGGTGGATCTGACTGCAAGTGCTTGCTCGAATCCAGAACCGCGAGGTCGCTCCGCACCTCCTCGATCCACTGTAGCTCCTTCTCGCTCGGAGTGCGTATCGGCAGCCTTTCTTCTTTCGTTCTCTCTCTCTCGTTTCCCCCATGCATTTATATACGCACTCGTCACACTGAACAGGACAGCCAGGTGCACGACGCACATACTGCCGCACATCGCGAGTAGCAAAACGCTCCGTTTCGTGTGCGGGGATACGAGGTCCTCGGGCGCTCTTGCCACACTCTTGTGCTGTGTGTTCTTCATGGTGTGGTGGTGCGAGTGGTGGGCAGGGTCAGGGGGCTTTCAAGTCAAGGAAATTTCTAAAAGTGTTGCTCTGATTGATCTCCAGAGATGAAAATGGAGATCTTTCAAACGTTCCGTGTAACACGAGTTGCTCAATCCAGAGGAAGGTGCTCGTGTCTTCACGTTGCTCATTCGACTTCATCTGCAAAAAATCTATAATGCTTTTCCTAGTTGAATACTACGTACCGTAAAATAATCATCATCGGTAAATTTCAGCTGATAAGCCAGCATTTCTGACGCGCCGATGTCAGCGGGATCCGTGTCAGAATTTGCGCTCGTCCACGTTGTTTAATTCTGCTGGTTCTGCCGTGAACTCATGTCGGTTGGCCTTAACACCCGCTAACCTCCACTGCATGCCAAACCCTCTTCTCACAAATACAAGGGGTAGGCTTGAAGTGGAGGTTAACGGGTGTGGGTGTTAAATTTAGCATCTTTCATCGCCAAGTTGAAGTTGTCCCTTAACACCCATTGCTTTTCGCCGAAAAAAAGCAAACGCCAACAAACCCACTCTGGAAAAAGCGAGACGAGCAGTTCCGACGGTCGCGCCCCGCGAAAAAGAGAACGCCGCGCGCCAAGCAGCAGAGAACGAAGCGGAAGGCGAAGGCGAGAGAAGCAAGCAAACGCGCGCTCATATCCCCATTCCGTCGACAAAGTTGAACACGCGGTGGGTGCTTTTCTGCTTCTGAAGATCAGTTCCGGGCTCATACAGTAGACGAGTGAGATGGGTTCGGCCGCGTCCAAGCCCAACGGATGGCTCACTGCGAGCAGCGGTGTGGCAACGGTTGGCCAAGTGTCCACATTGCGTCAACTGCTTCTCCTTATAAAGCACTATGGCGGCGCGTCGCTGCACGTGTGGATCCGCTTCTGGATCTACATCACGGGGCTCGAGAAGCACGAAGAGCTGATCCACAAGATCATCGCGCAGATCAAGTACCGCAAGTACGCCCCGCCATCACAGAAACACTCGGTCTACCACGGCGTGCTCATGACGATGGTCGAGCTGTGGCTGCGCACGATCCGCGTGGCGCTCGTGCCGGACGTGATCGCGAGATACTTGTGCGCGACATTCATGCTGCACATCTTCTACGAGATGAATTCGGGATTGCGCGGATGGATTGTGCGCTCTTGCATGGAGCTGACAGCGAAAGGGAGAAGAACGCTGCGGTTGAAAAGACAGCTTGCCAACGCGAATTCGTTCCAGGAGCGTCAGGCGATTGCAGGAGAGCTGGACAAAGTCGAAGGCAAGGACAAGTGGCGCGAGGATCCGGCGTCGGGGTTGTTTCTGTTTGAGCGCGTGATGAACAAAACGCAAATGTACAAAGTGAGTCTTGCATCGAAAACGCAATGTGCTGCTATATTGTTTGTGAATGCTAACTGTTATCCGTTTTCGCTGCAGCGACTACAACTTGAGAACGACGTCATGGGCACGATGTTCGCGTTGCGTGCTGGCTTGCTGAGAAAACACTGGGGCATCGGGCACCCTCGTTTGTATTCGGCCAGCAATGGTAAGAACCTTTTCATTATTCGATTTGATCTCAGAAGAGATACCGTTTTGACACCAAATTCAATTGTTTGCCTCACTCAGTTGGTACCAAGGACATTATCGAAGAGTACCTGGACACCATCGTCCAATCCATGAACACTGTTCTCCGTGCGACTGGAACGGACGAGGAAAGTGAAGAAGAGCTCTCAACCGACAACAAGCTCGCGTTCTTCAGTGAGACGCGTCACGCGTTCGGTCGATCTGCACTCTTGCTATCTGGTGGCGGAGCGCTTGGGTTCTACCACTCCGGGGTGATCAAAGCGCTGGCGGCACAAAATCTGCTTCCAAACGTGATTGCAGGCTCCTCTGCTGGCTCCATCGTGGCTGGTACAATTGGCGTGCGGACGGATGAAGAGATCACGGAGTTTTTCTCGGGCGACAACAATGTGTATCTGAACTTCTTGGGTCCAAACATCACGAAGAAGGACGCGGAAGACTACTCGCCATCCTTTCTATCGCCACTGCAGAAGGTTCTGCCAGCGTCTGGCTACAACCACCTGAAAGACACCTTGGTGATGGTGAATCGGTTTGTCGACAAAGGATACATTTTGGACACAAATATCCTGCGCGATGCGCTGCGCATCAATATGGGCGACTACACATTCCGCGAGGCGTATGATCGAACCGGACGAATCACCAATATTACAGTCACACCGTTGAAGACAGATGACTACCCGCACTTGCTGAACTACC
This sequence comes from Globisporangium emineosum, assembly GCA_023334195.1. Taxonomy (NCBI): domain Eukaryota; phylum Oomycota; class Peronosporomycetes; order Pythiales; family Pythiaceae; genus Globisporangium; species Globisporangium emineosum. Next base: position 13,999 of record JAASGK010000045.1, read on the forward strand.
TGACTGCCCCGAATGTGCTGATGTGGTCGGCGTCATTGGCGTCGTGCGCGATCCCGATCGTTTTCCGACCGGTTGAGCTGATGGCGAAAGATAAGCACGGAAACATCGTCCCGTACTACCGTGAAGGGTTGAAGTGGAGCGACGGAAGCTTGGAGTGCGATCTACCGATGGAGCGCCTGTCGGAGCTCTTCAACGTGAACCATTTTATCGTGAGCCAGGTCAACATTCACTACAAAGCCGTCTCGGGATACTCTGCCTTCGGGAATGGACAAACTGGAAGTTTGATGAATTTTTTCAAGAAGCAAATCAAGGCGTACATCAAGAACATTGCAGAGTTTGGGCTGAACACCAACGTGCTCAAGTTTTTGGACATTGGGCTCATCCCTTTGCTGACACAGAAGTACGAAGGCGACATCACGATTTGTCCGACCGACAAGATTTCGCTCGCGCATTTGCTCCGAATCGTGCTGACGAACCCGAACGCGGAGACGTATCCGGAGATCGTCAAAGCTGGAGAACGCGCGTGCTGGCCCTACATCGCGCGAATCCGCACAATGTGTCGCATTGAGTTTGCTCTCGAGCGAGCAGTGCGATATTTGCGAGGCGAACAGGCACTGGAAGACGAAAAGCGCCATGGCAGAAAGACAATTGGTCGTGTTCCGTCGTTTTACACATCTCCAAGCTCAATGAACTTGTCGAGTCTGGATCAAGTCCCTGCTGCACCTCGAAGCTCATCCTCAAACACGAGCGACGCGAAGCCCGCCCGACGAAGCAGTTTCGGAAGCGATGACGATGGCAGCGAGTCCAATGCTACTGGCGGCACAATTCGACGCAACAAGTCGGTGAACGTTGCAGGTGCAGTCATGACGATGGAAAGAGCGGCGAACTCGTCTGGGTTTGTACGCTTTACAAACATGGATTCATAGAAGGTAGCACATCCAACGCAATGAGCAAGACTTACGTTTTCTATTCATCTCTCTCTTAATCTCTTATTTACAGTTGAGATTTCCTCATGTGCTGACTGATAGGGACTCGCTAATTTTCTTCTACGAGGTCAACGCTTCAAAGAAATCTGGCGTTGGATCGGCGGAGCAAAAGATCTCTCGTTGATAGAAATCCGGTAGTGTAGAGATCTTCAAGTACAGCTCGCCCAGTTGCTCTTGCAACAATTCTTTCTCCTCTTGCACGATTCTGATCTTGTCTACTTCGGCCAGTCGGACAACCTCCGACACACACTCTTTTAAGAGGTCTTCCACCTCACGATCGCTCTCCAGACTTCCCAGCTGAGTCTGGTACCTCTCCAAGCGCATTTGCAATCTGGATTTCTCACGCTCAGCTTCTTCTGTCATGCTCGATTGGAACGTCAGTGTGTCTTCAAGCTGCGTCTCCAACTCTGCGTTCAGCTCGCCCAGCTGACGACACTCTTCGATATTTTGATTCTTTGCTTCCAGTTCGTCGTTGTATTCCTGCCGGAGCTGCTCAAACTCTTTGAGGCTAAGCTCCAGATCAAGCTGCTTTTGCTGGAGCTCGTGCTCCCGCTGCTTCAGTTGCTTCTGAAGTGTATTCTTCTCCGCACTTTGATCGGCAAACTTCTTGATCCACTCCTCTTTCTCGCCCTGATGGGATTCACGCGCTGTCTCCAGTTGCTGGTTGAGTTCCTGCTTCACTTGACGCGCTTCCTTGATCTGCTCTCGCAACGACACTTCATTGTGCTCAAGATTCAGTTGCGCTTTGTCGAAATCCTTCTCCAGCTGCGAGTATTTCAACTGGAGGTCGTCCATTTCGGCTTTCACACTGCGCTTTTTCTCTTCCACAGTCGATATCACGTGTGCTTGCTGCTCTGCTTTCTGCTGGAGTTCTGTTATCCGACTGTTCTGCATCCGCTCTTTCTCTTCCGCGTGCGCTTTTGATCCTCGCAGCAACGTGATCTCCATGTGCTTCGCTTCCAACTGCTGTTTCCACTCGAGCTCATGGGTTTGCTTCTCATGCTGCAAATCCGAATACGATCGCTCCCATTTTGATTGGGCTGCAGAGTGTCCCTCTGACAGTCTCTGGAACAAAACTTGGAAGTATACGATCGTCTCCTTGCGCAAGAAATTGTAAAATACGATTTTCTTTGAAGGTCCTTGCGCCTGCTTCTCGTAAATCTCCTCCAATGCGTCAATTGTGGATTCAAACGACGTAGCTTGACTCTGAGCGCCACCATTCATCACCGTGTCGCTCTTCGCGTCAGCTGATGATGAAAAGAATTTTTTCTCCCACACACCCTCCTCCATGGGCTGTTGGAGGAACTTCCTTCGCAAATCAACAAGCACCTGCTCGCAGAAATCCGTCGATCGCCTCTGAAGCAACGCGATTTGAGCCGATTTCTGCTTCTGGATGTGTTGCTTGAGCTTTTGAAAGCACACCGTGCGGGTCGCGCCTTCCACCGACTGGTTCTTGAAAATCATTAGCGCTTCGTCTTGCGCGTCCTTGTGGATTTTCTCAAACTCTTGTTGAGACAGGATCTTGACTTTGGCGCTGTCGTTGTCGTTGTTCTCTTGATTCGTCACTGCGATCATCGCATCGTAAGCGTCAGCTGCGTTCACCAGCGCTGTCTGGCAAGTCGCCTCGGAGACATACTCCCACGCTGCTCGGATGTCTGGTACCGAATCGCTGTTCATCGTCTCGGTGTAGCATTTGACCAAGTGTGCGAGCTTGGCTCCGTCCATGACTTTGCCAAAGAGCTGCTTTGGTGCTACAACCACTAGAATGCGGTCTCGGATCTTCTCCATTTGGTACACAAACTCTGGTCGAAGTTGATCTTCCGGTAGCTCCGCTGCACGGCGTAGCTGCAGTTCGTCCATCACTGGTCGCACTAGCGTGAGGCACTCGCGACGACCAAACAGGATCTGGATCGACTTGCGGATCTTGTTGCGCTCTTCGTTGCGACGCGAGTTTGCGTCGCGCGGCTCGAGCGATTTCTCCAGATACTCGTTCGGTGACAGTGAAGCGCCGTCCTGCTGCATGTCAAGCATGAAATCGCGCAAAAGCCAGATGAAGGGAGGGAAGTGCGGCGCGAGCTCGCGGGATTCCGCCATCGAGTCCTTCAGTCCCGCGCTGTCGCCTGCAGCATCTATGTCGTCTTGATCTGCGTCTAAAGAGGAACTCTGTAGGGCGTTTGCATGAGGTGGTTGATGCCCAGTGTCAGCACTCACGCACACGTGCTTTGTGAGCTCCGACACGAGGAACAGTCGGTCAATCGCGCCTTCGTCGATCACGCCCATCGTGTTGAACACAAACAGCGAGCTCAGCAGTAACCCCAGCGAAAAAATCTTGGCGTCGTAGCTCTCGTCGTTGTCGGTCGCTGCGATGCCTTCCGTGTCCATGAACAGCACTTTGTCCCCTCGCGCATTGCGGATCGACGGCTGCGGGTCCCAGAGCCAGATGCCGCGCGTGCACGACTCGGTCGTGGGACCGACGCGGAATCCATTGAGCTGACTGACGATGTCTGCCCCATTGGTGTGACTCCTCGCAGCAGTCGTGATCTGCTCAACGCGGTGCTTCGTGCGTGTGAGCTGGTTGAGAAAGAAGCTCTTGCCCGTTCTAGCTTGAGCAACAACAACAGAGAACCGCCTCAGTCAGTAATCGCATCGGCACACCGCTTGTCACAACAAGTCACGCAACAGCGCGCACCTGTATTGCCCGGCCAAGCACACGACGGCGATCGGCTCCTTGAGGCTCTCCAACAATCTGCATCACAAACAGCAGCGAATGCGCACACAATCAGTCGATCAGCCAACTGGGGGCTCACAGCATGCAGTGCCTTTAGCGCTGAAGAGCTCGATATACACAAACAAGCAAATAGCCATGCACCTGATGCCTTCTTCTGCCACGCGCAGCCCCTCGTGGCCGCCGTGGATGAGGCACACGGGCGCGCCGCCGCCGCTCTGCATTTCCACCATCGCAGCTTTGTGGTCTCTCCGTCTGTCCTGGCTTGAAGCTGAAAAGGCAAGCAGATTGAGCTCTGCGATTCAAAAATGAATTGCAGCAGTGCCGCGAAAGGTCGTCGACTTCAAACCCTTGAAAAAGCCACGGGGCGATTGATAATGATGAAGCGCATTCGGCACCTTGAGGAAACGAAGAGGGCCACATACCACACGAAGGTGTGGAGCTGCCATGAACGCTCGCGCTGTCTGTGTGTATATGCGTGATGGGCTAACCTTGTGTGTGCGTATGATGATGGTGTGTGGATTGCAGCATGGAGCTGGAGCAACTGGACGTGGTGAGCCGCTGCATCGGCCGCACGCTCACCCCGCAGGAGCGCTCGAATCTGGAGGTCGGTATGATCAAGCGCCGCGCGACCGAAACGCTGCTCTCGATCCGCTTCTGGGGACGCGTGACGGGCGAAGCGCAGGATTATCTCATCGCAGTGGCGATTCTGCCGGCGAAGGAGTACCCGAAGAAGAAGTTCTACTTTTGGTACGTAGCAGCATTGCATCAATCAACATTGTGATGTGGTGCTGATAGCTAAATCAATGAATGTGTACAGCACCAACTCATCACCAGAGCTACAGCAATTCCCAGAGCTCAATAAGAAAAAAGTTGAGGCTGTGTCCAAGCTCACGACGCGCCTGAAGGGAGATCCGGCGTTCATTCTCGAGGGCGAAGAGCCCCATAATGCAGAAGAAGGTGAAGCGCCTTTCACTGAGCTGGACCACCTCGCGTACGTTGTCAATGAAATCGACCACGCGATCTCGGTCGTGCCGCTGGAGGCGTACGTGGTCTCTCCACAGCGTCAAGTGATCGCGAATCAGTCGTTCCATGGACTCAAGTGGGACCAGGCGGCGCAGCTCTACAACTACTTCCACTTCCGAGAACCAGAGATCCCCGAGCGCGCAAAAGCACTTTTCAGCTCGGAAGGGCTTGTGCGCGCAGGTGACTTCTTCGACCCGCTGATCCAGGACCTCGACGGCTCGTGGGCGGTCTCGAAGGACAACACGGGCTGCTTCGTCACACTCAGGAATTACATCTACCCAGGGACTTTTGCCTTCCATCAGCCGGAGACGTCGACGCATGGGTGCGTGTACTTTGGAGACGGCCGCAAGAACCCGGACATTGCGTTCATGATCTGACCGAGCCCCCAGTCCAGAAGAGATCCAACTTGAGTCATGCACTAGTGTCAAGGTAGATCGATCAAACCTGTCAGGCAGAGGCAGAGAACGTTGACACTAGTAAGAACGCTTAACACAATGCAAGTTCACATGCAAAATCCTCCTGGGATTTTATCTTTTTTTAATGCACGTGGCACGATCCTTTCTCATCTTTCGCTTTGCGTACATGATGTGTCAAATACATCTGAGTGTATTTGAAACACCATGTAGAAAAAACAAAAGGAGAAAAACAACCTTGCCACTTGGAACATGGAAGCTACACGAAAAAGAAAACACGAATCCAAATCACAGCCATCTGCGTCTCCCTCGCTTGATCTTCAGCCCACTCACTGGTTGATGCGGTCCAGGAAAAAACCGAGGTTCTGGTTGCTCCGAGCAATCTTCCCTTTCACTTTGCGGTAGATCGAGTTGAGCGAGTCGTCCAACAGCCCTCTTTCCCAAAGTGAGCGACCTGCGAGAAACGCAGCGGACGCCTTCGCCATCGCCTTGTTCAACATAAACTCGCTTTCAAACGAGCCAACGCCCAACTCGGGCGGGAGCACCAGCTTCGCTTTGAAAATCGGGATCTTGCCGTGCATCGACTCAGTGAACGTGTACATTTGTTTGAAGTCGATCGTGAAGAGATTCGCAGGAAGCGCTTGGCAGAACTGGTTGATGCACTGCACACTCGAGTCCAGGTCCAGCTTCGCACCAGTCGATTCGATCACCAGCTTCGTTTGATCTGGCGTGTATGGGTGCCCAATCAGTTTGTCAGCAGCAACTGACCGCGGCAACGACATAATCGACTCTTCTTTGTCATGCGAGAAATCGAAACCATTGATCGCGTCAGCTTCGAGCATGAGCTGCTTGAAGTGGATCTTGTGGTCGAGGTCGTCTTCTTCAGCGAAGTAGTACACGACGCCATCTTCATGGCGAGCTCGCCCGCGGAGTTGAATCAGCATTCGCGGGGTGTCGATCCGGTCCGACACGACAATCAAGCCGCAGAGTGGAAAATCCACACCTTCCACCGACACTGACGTCGAAATCAGAACCCGCGTCACGCCGGACTCAAAATCGAACAACGTCCTCTGGAAAGTTGGCAGATTGCTGGACGCGGTGTCGGACATGGTCGCTTGACCTAGCATGCATCCACACAGATTGGGGACAGGATGCGCTTCGCCGCCTTCCTTCTCCTCGTCGTCGCTTTCAGCACCCTTAGCAGCCTCATCCGAAAACTTCTCGTTCAGGTACTCCGACAGAACGCGGCATTCCGTGCGCGTGTGAACAAACACGATCCCTTGCAGTGGCTTCTTTGGAGACACGCTGCCTGTCACGTTGGAATCATTCGCATCCGAATCGCTGCTAGCGGCACCAGCATCCGTAACTGCAGACATGAAAATGTCAGCGGTACGGGCACTCGCATCATCAAGCTCTTCTTCCTCGTCTTCCTCAGCGTCTTCCTCCGAAGCAGTCTCGAAATCAGTCGCCAGCAAGTGCAATCGAATCAGCTCTTCAATCTTCACCACTTTAGAGGTGGCAGTAAAGTTGCAGCGATGGCGCTTCGCCTGGAGCAACAAAAGCGTAGTCACCGCATCTGGGTCCAAGCCAAACATGCTACCTGGAACCGCAATCAAAAGCGAGGCTGACATCGCGAGCCGCTCGATTTCCAGCTCCACAAACCGGTAGTAACACCAGACACCCAGGTTCTTGTAGATCGTGAAGCAGCTGCGCACAAACTTCCGGATGAGCTTCTCCCGTCCAGCCTCGTTGTAAGTGGATTTGCTTCGACCTTTCTTGAGCAGCTTGCCGTACACCCGGAGCACCTTGACTTCTGTGAGATCAGCCCAGAGCATCGCACAGATTCGAGCTTCATCAACCTCCATGTTCTCGCTCAGGGAAGCTTGCATCGCGCTTTCCGTTTGTTGGGATTGCTCCGCGCTCTTGGACACACCGACATGACGGTGCTTTGGGTAGAGCTCAAAGATGATCGGTGCTGCTGCTGCGTATTTGGTTATTTCGCTCGCGTCAAGCTCCACTTTCTTCATCGTGGCGTGCAAACTCTCGGCGCATCGCTTGGTTGGACACGCCGTGGTACCAAAGATACGCGGCATGTTCTCAGCGTCACTAGCATTGTACATCTTGATCAGCTGCGAGTACGGGTGCCGTTTCGTGACATGATGGCATTCGTCAAACACGAGCAAGTTAATGCGGTTCATGGTCATGTAGCCCTTCTCCACGATGTTGCGCACAATCCCGGGCGTACACACAAACACGCGCGTGGAGCGCAGCTCGCTCGCCCACTGGTTCTCGTCCCAGAGCTCGACTTCCTGACCAAAGCACGCCTTGCACGCCAGCGTGCTCGTGAGCTGCACTTTCGTCGCGATCTGCATCACGAGCTGCCGCGTGGGCGCCATGAAGAACGCGCGCTTGTCGTTCGAGTAGTCCTGCTCCGAGAGCAGCGCGATCGCCACAAACGTCTTGCCGATGCCCGTGTTGCCGACCATCACCACGTTCTGCTCGCGCGCCATCTCCACGACCTCGCGCTGGAAGCCGCGCAGCTGCGCTAGGGGTCTCAAGCCGCCTATGTAGCCGCCTGCCTGAGCTGTAGACAGTGACGGCACCATGAGTACGTGCGCGAGGATGGACCTTGTGAACTTGGAGAGGTGTGGGGGCGCAGCTTGTCAATTGCGGAATGCCAGATCGTCCAGGAAAGCGGCAAATTTGCCAATCTCGACCCAGCTCGTTTATATTTTATAGAGGGGAAATCTATCTGATAGAGGGAAATTCTCTATTACAATTGGTTGAAATAATGGCGAGGCAGGTTGCGATTGGGTGAAAATGCGAAGATTGATGTTTCTCTCCTGTTCTAAAATCTAAAATCTATCTACTTCTTCCCCTTCTTCTTCGCGCCACCACCGCTTCCTCCTTTCTTGCCACCAGCAGCAGCGCCGTAGATACCCGGCGCCGAGATTTTCACAGGCCCGACCATGCAGTTCACCAGCTCGTTCTCGGGAATGCACTTCATGAGCTCGCGCTGCACCACGAGCGGGTCCACATCCGGCGTGGCTTCCGCATCGTCAGCAGCTCCAGCCTCGCCCTGGAGCTGCACGCGCTTCGCCGCGTCTTTCTCAAATTTGACGATAGACGAGAAGAAATACTCCATCGCTTGCTTCGCAGCTTTGCCCTTCTTCTGCGACCCCGGCAGCAGCTTCACCTTGTACTTGTACTTCTGCAGCGACGCGTACGGCGCGCACATTGGGATCGCATAGAGCACCAGGTCATTTGGCAAGGGCGAGCCCGTGAACGTGTCGAAAAAGTCAGCACCCTCGGCTTCTTCTTCTTGCTCTTCGAGGAATTTCTCTTTCTTCTCGCGCACTTTGCGAATGTACTCGTCGTCGACAGCGCCCTTTTTGCCGCCACCACTAGCACCAGCAGCAGCGTCCTTGGCGCCGCCGCCATTGCTGCCATTGTCGTCCTCTCCGTTTTCGTCACCTGCATCATCCGAGTCGTCGCCGTCTTCATCCTCTCCAGTCGGCAATGCGTGGCCCAGCGCCTCCATTCGCAAGCGGCGGTCTTCGTCATCCTGGTCCGCGTACTTCTTCTTCAGCTTCTTCATCTTGCCCTTCTTGCCTCGGACGTTCTTGGCTGCTTCAGCTGCCTTGCTGGTGGCGGTCGCGGTACTCGACGCAGCCTTCTCGACAGGCTTGCTCTCCTTCTTAGCCACCTGCTCTTCGTCGCGCTTCACGGTACTCAAAGCGCCAGGCACTTTACCTTTCTTGAGGTCACGACGATCTTTCGCTGACAAGCGCTTCTTCCCTGGACGGTCAGTGACAGTGGCGTTGGCAGCCTCACCTGCTTCGTGTTCGCCCTCGTCAGCCTCTTGCTGCGGCTGCTGCTCGTCGGTAACTGGTGCCGCAGTCACAGTCTCAGCCGCCTTGTCAGCTGGCGGTGTCGCTTGCTCTTCTCGCGCACCAACGTCAGCAACTTCAACATTCGATGCCTGCTTGGCGCCACTCTCGTTCGACTTTTCTTTGTCTGCATCTTCTTCTGATGCTTTCTCGTTGACATCCTGTTCGTCTGCAACGTCAGCGTCAAAAAAGACACGCAGTGGCTCATCGGCATCAGCGCGGTGGTTGGCGACCGAGCTTTCGTCCACACGGAACAAGATCGCCAGTCCCATCTCCAAACGCGACGGCTGGATGTAATTCTTCTTACCGCGAATCATAAAACTACCCGTACTCAGGTATTCACCCGCCGGCGCAGTCTTGGAGACTTGGTCCGCATGCACCCAGTACGCGCCGGCAATCACCTGGTTCGTCCACGCGTTGCTTCGACAGACGCTCATGCAGCCAGCCTGCTCCAGCGTGCCCACTGGGATCGGAGGGATCGTCTTCTCGCCAGCGACAGCAGCTCGGTTGCGGACAACACACGTCGCAGCGCCGTGCAGGTCCGCGTGCACGTACGCGTCGCCCTTGCGCAAGTAGCGCTTCACCAAGAGCTCGTTCTGGTGCGCGTCTTTACCCGCGATGACCAGGTAGTTCTCGTTCGTGAGGAACCAGTGGAACTTCTCAAACCACATGATCTTGCGGCGCTCATAGATCGTGTTGCGCTTCATTTGCTGTTTCTGCAACGTCTTGATCGTGCTCTTCTCTGCGGCCTGGATCGCTTTCTGGGTCGCTTCCGTGGCTTTTTGCACCTTTTCGCCCGCTTTCTTCTTCTTTGTGTAGATCTCACGCGCATTCGCGAGCGCCGAGAGCGACAGGTCGATCCAGATCACGTACGCCTGCTTGTCTTGCTGGTCCTTCTCGTCCTCGTCGTCCTCTTCGTCTTCCGTCACCGTATCTTCATTGTCGTCATCGTCGTCGCACAAGAGAATCGACACGCGGTTGTTCGCTAAGTCGAGCTCATGGATCAGACACGCGACCGGGTTGCCGTTCTTCTGCTCAAAGCGGACGAGCTCGTTGAGTCCTCGCCAGTCCATGCCGCTCGCCAACGCGCTTCGAATCACCAGTAGCACATTCTCGACGTCCTGCTGGTTTTGCTCAATCAGACGCGCGTGCTTGAAACTCTTTTCCTGCACCTCAAGCAACTGGTCGATTTGCGTCTTCTGGTTCTTCCGGAGCTTCGCGAGCTTGTTCTCCGCTGCGAGCTGCGCATTGTGCTTCGCGACCTCAGCGACTTCTGCTTCAAAGCGTGAGAAGTACTCGTCAACAGCTTCGTCAAACGTGTCGAAGCTCTGCACCTGCTTGTTGCCGATGCGGTGCTGCGCGTACAGGTACGGCGTGAACTCTTCGTACTGCAAAGGCGAAGTCTCGCTCTCGCGGTCTTTCAAGATGATGAAGCCGCACTTCTCTTTCGGCTTTGCGTCCACTGGCACTTCGATAGGCGTCCCGTCTTCCGTGACATCCACGACAGCAGTGTTTTGCTCCGCCTGCAGCTTCTCCAACAGCTTCCAGCCTCCCTGAAGCTCTTCGACGAGCTTCGCCAGCTGCTCGTCGCCGATGGCTTGGAACTCGGCGGCATTCTTGATCTTGAGCGTTGGCTGCAGTCCGGAGTTGACGATGCAGTGCTCGACGATCACAGGGCCGAGGCCCCCAAAGGTCGACTCCTTCATCAGAAGCAGTTGCTTGAGCGTCTGTACTTTCTTCTTCGCCTTGCTCGCACCCCCGCCGACGACGGCGGCTTTCAGTTCGAGATCTTCAAACCACTTGCCGACAAACGCAGTGAGCTCTGGTGCGTTTTGGATCGACTCAGATGGGGATTTCTTCTCCAGCACCTCAACTGGGTACACTTGCTTGACCGCCATCTTCACGTTCTCGTCAAACTTGTGCGTGCGTAACAGCGACAGGATGTTGTAGTTCTCGTCCGTAAGGATGATGTTGCCCGACGCGTAGAGCTCCAGGATCAAGTGACACTGCAGCTGGTCGGAGCCGAACGTGAGGTCCACGACACGGTCGCCCTCGAGCTGCTGGAGCGCCACCAGCCGCTTCCCGCGCAAGTGCTTGCGCAGCTTCATGGTGAACTGGCTGGGCAGCGACGACGACGAGGACGACGAGTCGCGCGCGTACTTGCTCGTGTGGAACCGGATACCGGACTCGAGCAGCAGGAACACCTTCGGGTACGGCGGCTGGTGAAGCTTGAAGATGTACGTCTTGCTCTTGTCGCCGCCGGCGCTCTGCAGGTCGTAGATGTTGGTCACGCGCATGTTGAGCACGTTCTTGCGGATGGAGCCCACCATCGCGTGGATGTCATCGATGGACATGCGCGTCTTCTTCATGGCGGTCTCGGTGCGGGTGCTGCGGGTATCAAGTGTTTGCAAGAAGCGATGGCGTTGCTGGCCTTTTGGTGCTTGCTTTCCAGCAGCACGAAATCGAGGGGTGAGTTGCTGGGTTGCTAGGTGTATCAACCACTTTGAAACATATAGAAAGTTCAATACAGACATCAAGGGGATTCTCTAAAAGGATAGGTATATTGATGTTTGTATGCAAGTCTCCATTAAGAAGAACGCAGTTTTCGAATACCCTCTATAAGAGAATTACCAAAAAGGGAAAGGATCCAACATACTAAGTGTAGGTTTACATAATACACTGTAGTGCATCGTTTAGTGTAAATGGCGCTGGAAAAAAGGTACACCCTGTTGGTTATAAATAATACACTGTAGTTTATTGGTTGGTTTTGAGTGTCCGTTGATAATTCCAAAACGTGGACGTTATGCGTTATACTTTGTATACTGTATACAACCATCCAAAGTACGACCTTGAAACTTTTTTCTTTTCGCGAAAGTTCGAAAAATTAAGTCCGATATGCTGCTGATGCTCAACGCGCGTGTGTGTGAGCGAATGGGAAGATGCGAAGTGTCTATCTCCGGATCGTGTATTTATAACTGGAGAGAAAGCTCGGCCGATGAGGGAAATACCGCGCTCGCTTGCTCGTCTCGCATTTCTGTTCTTAGCCACAGCCCAACCAGTTGCTCCACCCAGTTGCTCCTCCAAGTGTCCCCCCGTGTACATTCGTGGTTTTTCGCGCAAGACCCGAGCGGAATGGACCAGCGATCGTCTTCCTGGTCGAAGGTGCTGCCTACGCAGGTCGAGGCGCCTGCACGCGATGTCTCCGAAGCCAAAGGCGCCAGCCTCGCCCCTCCGAGCCCCAGTGACCTCAAGCTCGACTCGATTGCCACGGCTGAGCCAGGCGCGTTACCAAACAAGATCACGCTGCACCCCCTGACCAGTGACATCGCATCTGTCGCTGCTGCCGCCGAGAAGGAGCGGCGGCGCCGAGCGAAGTCGCTCTCCGAGTCGAGGCCCAGAGCCATCCACCACGCGCTTAGTCAGCTTCGGCGCCACTCGATCGGGACAGCGCGGGCGCGACCGTCGGAGCTGTCGATGACAAGGGAGCCTGGAGAGAGCTTCCGCGACGTCTTTGGCGTGCTCGGCGTGCCCATGGTGCTCGCGTTCATCTTCTCGGCCGCTGCGATGTTCAACCAGGCGTACATCCAGATCTACCCGTCCGCGTTTGCGAACTTGCTCATGAGCACGTCGCAGTACGACAACGGAGATTTCTGGCTGCTGGATAAGACGGAGCCGGCCACAGTTGCGATCGCGAGCACGATCCTCGTGTTCTTCGGCTGCTGCTACCTTGTGCTGGTGGTGTACATGCTCTTTTTCCGCCATCTCGCCATCGAGAAGAAGCCGAATGCAGCGCACCCAGCATCAAAGTATTCGCACACCGAATCCACCAGTACAACGACCAGAGAGTCGACCACCACGGAGGTCGACGAGGAAATCACCGTGGCTGAGATCGCCAAAGGTGTGCTCCTCACCAATTGGGAGTTCCTCAGAGGTGTGCTCTTGACAGTGTTTCCACGCTGGAAGCCACGTGACCAGCAGCAGCAAGAGAGCAGTGCCACGGCGGACGCCGATGCAGTTCAGCGGAAGAACATGGCGATGGCTCGAAAGAAACTGCAGCGAGCGCGTGCGATCTACTTTCAGTTCTCGGACATCGACGGCAGTTACCACGCGTATTATGTGAGCCCCCCTCCCCCCTCATTATCTGGGTGTTGCTCGCAACGGTTCGTCGCAGAGCATTTCACTAACTAACCAACCATGGTGTATCGTTTCGTATTGCGTGCGACAGAGTGCGTCATACGATATCCCAAAGCTTGCCTTCCAGACAGCGACCCTGATCTCCTACTTGCGCAAGGGCTTCCCGATCACAATCGTGGGATTCTACTGCACGATGCTCACGATCAACTGGTTCATCTCGTTCTATCGCTTCCAGCGGAAAACGTTCGACAAAGCGCTTCTCGTGGCGAGAGTCTTCTATCTGTGAGTACTTGACTTTTGTTTGGTTGCTCTTACGAAATTGTACTAAGACGGAGTCGCAATTGTGCCCTGCCAATGCAGCTTTGACCTGTTCTTCGCAGTTTTCGCGCCGCTGCTGATTCTCACGCACTCGTACTACAATTTCCACTTTGATCACCAAGTGTTCCGAACGAGAGAAGAATCCTTCCCGCCGGGGGTTTTCGACCGCACTGCCAGGTTGTTCGCCGATCCCAATCAAGTGTCGGTGATCCGGCTGGGCTTCAGCCACTTGACGCTCACAACGGGGTCCAGCATCGGGATCAAGTTCGGGCTGCTCTACCTGTCGATCTACAAATGGCGCAAGATCATCCGATTTCTGATTCAGTCCCACCACAAGAAGCGCCGGCAAATGACCGAGAGCCACACAACAAAGAGGCGGAAGCAAACGCGCCATCACTTGGCGTTTGGCGTGGTTCTCTTCCTGGTCTTTGGCGTCGGGACGCTCATATACACGATCGGAGCGCTTGTGTCGTGCGGAAAGAACTGCACAGGGCTGAAAAACTGCGCAGTGATCTCATACAAATGGCAAATGAGCGACGAAGGCTGTCCATGCCTGGTGTACGTCAGCCGGAAAATCGACCCTCGAACCTATGAAGAATGGCTCTACCCGGAAGATGCAACGGATTCGCTGAGCGAAGCGGCGAGGGCGGGCGCACTGAAGAGTATCCAGATCATCAACCGTGCGCTCCCGACGCTTCCGGAGCCTCTTCGCCGTTGCAAATCCCTCCAGCAGCTGTACGTGCGGTTGTTGTTGTTTGGTATGATGCCTGTCGGACGTGCTAACTCAATCTGTATGTGACTTGCGTGGCGCCTCAGCATCTTGATCTACACAGAGACGGAGCAGTTCCCTGACTGGACAAAAGAGTTCACCCATTTGGAATACATGTAAGTCCTTTGACTAACGACGACCTACCTGGTATGCTGGTCTGGTTCTGCCTACGCGAGTCTAATTTACTTGCTTGTTGTTGCTGCGCTTCAGCCATATCGAAGGAGACTTCACCCCGCGCAAACTCAAATACCTGCCTCTCGACATGTTCAGCCACATGCGCCACCTCTACTACCTGCACACCGGCACGATCCCGCAGCTGCCAGCGTTTCCTTCTCTAGCTGGACTTACGGAACTCAAGACCCTGACGATTGTCTCTGGCTATTCGTTGGTGGAGTTGCCAAGCTTTGATGATTTGGTGAGCTTGAGGACGCTGAACCTCGCTGAGAACTATCGCATGCATCGACTGCCGTCGTTTCACGCGCTGAAGGACTTGCAGAGCTTCAATCTGTTGTATCGCAACGAAGTGTGCTGCAATGGGTACCTCACGGGAGTCTGCGATCTCCTGGCGCCGATGTGTCTGAAGTACAAGAACGAGTCAGACGTTCAGTGCGTGAGCGACTCGATATCAGCCGTAGACAGCGCGGTTGTCAAGCGAACGCACGGCTCGATTTGCGAAGAATCAACCGTAGATCTCGAAGCCAGTGCGCCGACGATCCAGTCGACGGACGTCGCGTGCGGGGGCGTGATGTATCGTCAGTGCCAGATGGGCAATGCCACTGGCATTTGCTTCAACGTGCGGATGCTGGTCGTCACGTGCGATACGTCCGGACGCTACGAGAATATGCGCAAGCTCCAGATTGAGAGGAACGTGGGCGACGCGTGCGACCCGGTCGAAGAAGCCTGGCTGGGCTGCCAGAGATCTTGATCTGGGCTAGAACTCTACATTTTTAAAAAGGTAAGATGTGCTCTAACGCGTCTAAAGGCTAGTCCATTCGACTCATATGTTCACATGCTCACATTTCGATCACTACTACTTATTACAGCTAGTTGTTTCTCAAGACTCGGACTACTCTTTACCATTCTCCTCCGTATGATATCGCCCACCATCGGTATTGTATCGGGAAAATGCCATTCACATGCTTCGTTTCACTTCACTTGTTGCCGCCAGTCTTCGTCGCCATGGTCTTCTTGTGGGCACCACAGAGCCCGCCGCCGCGATCCACTTTTCCGCAGCCGTCGACAGCGCAGAGTCTCGCGCCACCGTGGGTGGAGCACTTGCCGCCGCGCTGCGTGCCTTTCTTGCACCCAGGGAACTCGCAGATCTTACCACCACCGTGCGTGCGACACAAACCAGAGCCTTGGCTGCTTTTCTCGCATCCGCTCACTGAGCACCGCACGCCGCCACCGTGAGCCTTGCAGCGACCAGTCGCTTGCGCGCCACGAGTGCAGTCTTTGACGGAACAGCGCTTGCCTCCGCCGTGGCGAATGCAGCGACCGCGGCTCTGACTGCTCTTGTCACAACCAGGAGCCGAGCAAACGCGTCCATTGCCGTTGCTACTCCCAACCGCTTTGCGCTGCGCATTTCGAATCGTGCCGCTGACTCGTCCGCGAAGCTTCGGGTTTGGAGAGCGGGGAGGGCCGTTCATGTACACGTGGTTGCTCGGGGCTTGCAGTGCTGCCACATCCTGCACTTGGCCATGAAGTCTCATGAACGAGAACTCGGCAGCGTCGAGGGGAGCGAGCAAATCGTGTCCAAAGAGCTCTTGCGCTGAAGAAAGCGGAGCTCCGCAGAGCGGAGTGTCTTGGAAGAAGCTCGACTGCGGGAACGTTGGGAAGTATTCCTCGGTACCAAACGCCTGATCGTCGAGCAGGAGGTGGCTGAGAATGCCCACTTCTTCCTCGCAGAAGCCCTGGGTCGCCATCGCCATCGCAACTGAGTTGTCGTTTCGTCGGGTGTGCGCGTGTCTAGTCGAATTCGCAAATGACGATCGACTGGCCGTGGATCCTCGTTGACTCCCAGCTCGAGCAGCAGCGTCGCACGCCGCAAAGGTCAACAGCAACGATGCTCCACGTTGAATCGGGTCCACACCCGCCGAGGGATCGAACATCGCCGCCGCACTGCGAGAGACAAGCGTTACTTCGCGCGGGCGCTGATGCATCTGACCGCGTTCCCGCAAGAGAATTCGGTCGAAGCCAAACCCCAAAAGATCCAGAAAATGAGCCCCAGCGTGCAGCGCACTGTCACACTCCAGAAGTCTCAGGAGAGGGGAGTCCAGGTGTCGGGCGTGTCGTCGGCTTTTCTCGCACTCGCAAAAAAATGGTTGAGGGTTGACAGCTTCCAGCGTTAGATGTGGGTACACCACTACGACCGAAAGGTTGTGACCCAAGTGCAAAGAAACTCGCGTGAAACACGATCTACTTTGCGTCTTGCCGTCGATTTCTCAATGGAAGGACTTTGGGGTTTGCGCACAATGGTGGCCGGCCAGACCCAGGGCTCACTCAACACACGCATAATGTACTCCGCTGCCTCAGTCCTCTTATCGCCATTCACCTACTCGGCTTCGCTAACAACTTGGAGCCTCCGATACGACACGACCTGCTCGTTACCCATTCTTTAACAAATCCAGATATGAACTCCAAGGGGAGTCTATAAATACACCAGTGTATGGGAAGAAAAAACACCCCAAGGCCAGAAATAGAATCGTCGACGCGACGGCGATGGCGAATTTTGAGGGAGACGTTCATCATCTGCAGCCCCGCAAGGGCTTTTCCCCATGTCACTGAGCTCGTTCAAGTGAGTTGAGCATGGCGGTGCCTCAAGCGCCTGACCTACTCCAGGCGCTGCTCGCGCGGCACCGAGCGAACCGCGCGGGGTTCCTCGAGCGCGACATCCCGTTCTCCTGGTGGAGACTCACCATGTCGCTCTTTTCGTACGGGCTCTTGCTCTCCGACGTGCTCCGGTCCGGACTTGGCATCGAGAGGAACACACTGCCGCAGACCGAGCCGAGCCAGTTCGTGTTCTTCGGTCCCTACGCGTACTCGGTGCTGCACGCCTTGCAGAACGACACGACGAGCACCAACAGCGTGTGGCCCTACAAGTTCGACACGACCTCTGTCGCCACGCGAAGCTACGCCGAGTTTCTCCGTCTGCAGACGTGGCCAACGTGCCTGTTCTACGAGAAAGCGTGCTCTCAGTCCACGATGAAGGTCTCGACCACTTTCAGGATGCTCGACTCGCTGGTCGACGCGATGGCTGCGCGAAACTCGAGAAGCCAGCCAGTGAGCAGCCTCGCGCTGCGCATCAAGAACGCCTGGCTTGACCGTGCGCACCACTACATTCTCCCCCAGGTGTTCGGCGACCACATGAAGCGCACGAGCCAGGCAATCTACTTCAGCCCCAAGGCGCTGAGCAGACCAGACTTCAAGTTCTGCGCGAAAGACCGCGTGCGGCCGCACTCGTGCTTGCGGTTCTCGACGAATTTCGCACCAGTTTGCGTCAAGACGAACGCGCTCTGCCAGGGAATCGGGCGCGTTTGGCAGCACGCGTTGACGCGCAAAGAGCTCCTGCATCAAAAATACCCTAACATGACGCTCGACATTCTCGTGATCGAGAGCCAAACGGACCACAGCAAAGCGGCGCTTTCCTTCCAGGGTCGGCAGTTCTTGGACGTTGTGGTGCTCACCCGCATCCGAAATTGCTCCACACCGGCTACCGCTGGGTTCTTATTCAAGAGCGAGCCTCCCAAATCGTCTCTGAATGGCGTCGCAACAAATTGTTCGACCGTCGCAATCGACGATTTCCGCTACGATGTGGCGTCAATCACGACAGACGTGACGGGCTGGTACGTTGTCGTCGCCTCCATCCGATTACTCGGTCAAGCGTACGCTTGGATACGCGTACTGGCGCTCTTTCTCGGCTGCTTCTACGCTCGATTAACAGAGTCGCACTTTGCCGACACTGGTGTTTTCGTATGCCTTGCTGCGGCTACGCGCACCACGTTGCTGGTCCCAAGCCAAGTGGTCGTCTACGGGAGTCTCTTTCCGATCGGATGCTACGTGTTCGCGCATTCTCTGGACTCGGAAGTCGTGTACGACCACGTCTCCCAGGCGTTCAACACCGCGCTTGGCGTGTTCACGCTGAACGTGCGCAAGTTCTTGGAGATCAGCGCCGTCGCCATGCGAAACGTGTGGGTTCTCGCGAGTGTACTGCACTTCGTGGTCTTCAACGCAACCAAGCGGGATTGGTCGCCGATGGACGGGATCCCAGGCATCCCCGAGTTCTCCATCAGCTTCGTGTCATGCTTGACCATCATGGCGCAGTTCCGCATGATTGCATTTCGCGACACTCGGGTCGAGTCGATCTCGGAAGTCCCACAGAGCTCTCGCATCGCCATCATTCGCGCGTCCACGTACGACCACTCGCGGTCGCTCGGCAACTCGATCGATTTCAAGTGCTTGACAGCGGCGGCTCAAGCTACGGGCGCTCTTGTGTTGCTTGCCTGGGTTGCGCTTCTTCTGTTGAAAAAGGCCAACCAGATCCAGCGTGTCGAGATCTTTCTCTGGCCAAAAACGCTGGTCTCGTACGCTGCTGGGACCTTGTGGCCGACCACCGCACTTGCGGTGAGCTGGAACGGATTTTTCGTTATCAACGAACGAAAAAATCGGCAACCGTCCATCCCGAAACTGGGTCCGACGCGAATCATGCCCATGTCGTCATTCTCCAATCTACAACGAGGGCGACGACTTCCG
Source organism: Globisporangium emineosum (assembly GCA_023334195.1). Classification (NCBI taxonomy): domain Eukaryota; phylum Oomycota; class Peronosporomycetes; order Pythiales; family Pythiaceae; genus Globisporangium; species Globisporangium emineosum. Next base: position 33,009 of record JAASGK010000045.1, read on the forward strand.
AAGCGAGTGCGTCTGTCGCGAGCACTGCTTCTGCACGACACCGAGGCGAGTCGCTTTGTCCGCCGAAACATGGCGACCCCCGACGAGCGCAGTCGCGAGGTCGAGTCCATGATCTATTTGATGAACCTGGCCGTGATGACAGATCCGATCATGCTGCTGTGGCTTCGCTGGTTTCAAGGCGAGGCGATCGGGATCTACGAATCCAAAGCCACGCAGCGCCTGTTCTTCCTCCCGCAAGCGCTCGAGTCGTGTCCCCACAATCAGATTAGGTGGGATGACTACTCTCTTCTCTGTGTGATGAACACTTCGGAACTGCCTTGGCCGGATCTCCTTCACTGCGGCTGACGATCGTTAGTTTGGGATTTACGCTTCGAGAGTCTCCTTTTCCAAGACGATGTTGCGGCAGACCAGTGAACACAAACTGAAACCAACCTGCGAACTTTGCTGACCAACACTATGGGTGCGTATCCGATTCGCAAAATGCTCAAAACACAATCTATTTTGCGGAAGAAGGGTTAATTTTGTCGATAGACAGCAAACAGCATATTGTTAGCTGGAGGTGAGCCATTCGTCACCTCAGGGTGACGGATTTTTCACAAAGAGAGATCGCCGGCGCTCCTGCCACAGGAATCAAGATGGCTTCAGACGACGGTGGTGATAGTCGTCAACTTCAGTCTTTGCTACAACAGCACCGCTTTGATCGCACTGGAGTTCTGGAGCGTGATACCCCGTTCTCGTGGGCTCGCTGCTTCATCTCGTTGTTCTCATACGCGCTGCTGCTCTCCGATGTGCTCCGGACTGGACTGGGAATTCGCAGCACCAGCTACTTGAGAGTGGAGCCGAACCAAGTCATGTTCTTTGGTCCGTACGCGTACCCGGTTGTGCACATCTTAAAGAATCAAACGGCAGGCGAGTACGACATTTGGTCTTTCAAATACGACACGACTTCCATCGCAATGCGAGCGTATGCAGAATTTTTCCAGCTCCAGACGTGGTCGCCGTGCCTATTGTACAAGGCACAGTGCTCGAAGCGTTCGCTGGAGTTCTCCAAGATTTTCCAGATGATGGACTCACTGGTTGAGACAATGGCTGCCTGCAAGTCAAGAAGGGGTCCAAACAATCTCACTCTGCGGACAACAAACGCCTGGAAAGATCGGATCCACCACTTCATTCTGCCTCAACTCTTCAGAGAGCATATGACACGAACCAACCAAGCAATCTACTACGATACCCAGCTTCTGAGCTCACCCGAGTTTAAGTTTTGCTCCTCACGAACTCAAGTTCAGCCGTACGCATGCTTCGATTTCTGGACACACTTCACACCAATCTGCCGCGAATCGAATCTACTCTGCCACGGTGTTGATCGCGTTTTCCAGCATGCACTGATTCGACATCGGTCACTGCAACAGAAATACAGCAACATGAGCCTCGATCTTTTGATTCTGGAGAGCCAAGACGATCACAGCAAACCTGCTCTTTCCTTCCAAGGGCGGAAGTTCTTTGACGTTGTCGCCATCACTCGAGTTCGCAACTGCAGTACTGCCCAAGATCCTTTGCAGCAAGAGCAAGATACTTGCCCTACGATCGCGATAGACGATTATCGCTATGAAGGCGCGTCGATCACGTCGAGCGTCACCAACTGGTTTTATATCGTCGCAACCTTGAGATCGGTTGGGCAGCTCTACGTATGGCTACGCTTGTCCATGCTCTTTTTCGGATGCTTTTTTGCGCGATCCGCCGAACCACGCTACGCCAATGCAAAGCTTCTAGCACGTCTGCGGGCTGGACTGAGAACGATGTTCTTAGTTCCAAGCCAAGTGGTGATTTACGGAAACGTAATCCCCATCACTTGCTACATGATCGCCCACGTGTTGGACTCGGCCACAGTCTACGAGCTTGTAGCACAGACGTTCAGCTCCCCACTCGGCGTTTTCAAGTTGAATCTTCGCGAGTTCTTGCAACTGAGCGCTGTTTCCATGCGGAGTGTGTGGGTGCTGGCATTCCTGCTCCATGTGCGCCTATATGTGAGAACACAGCGAACATGGGGAACGGCAAATGGAATCCCAGGCATCACAGAGTTCTCGATTACCTTTGTATCGTGCTTGACGATCATGGCGCAATTCCGCTCGGTGAAGTTTCGTGATGCGCAAGTTCTTACCACCTCGGAAGTCATCCACAGCGCTCGAGTGGCATCCATTCGCGCATCTTCGTACGACAACTCACCCAGCTTCTGGGGGCTCGTCTTTCTTGGTAACACGTTGGATGCGAAGTGTCTACTGGGATCGACGGTGGTCCTCGCGACTCTTCTCCTCATCACATGGTGCTGGGTGCAAGCTCTGGGTAAATTCCAAATCGCCAAGCAAATCCACATGTTTATTTGGCCGGAAACGCGGGTTTCGTACGCTGCAGGAACACTTTGGCCCACAAACGCGCTTGTTGTCAGCTGGAACGGGCTTCTGCTGCGCGGTGGAAGCACTGGCCTCGGTACGTCGATTATTCGCAGATGCACCCAGTTTCGCGAGAAAATGTCAGTTCTCCCAGCCGAAAGTAGCAGCAGCACCTTCGCGATCAAAAAGCGAGCGAACCGAGTCAACGTCTCTCCTGTGCATATTCAAGAAGCGAGTCGCCTGCTGCCCCACGACTTTGTGATCCTCGATGAGCGAAGCAGCGAGGTGGAGTCGACGATCTACTTGATGAATCTTGCGGTGATGACCGACCCGGTCGTGCTGCTCCGCGTCTGGTGGTCCAGGGGTACGAGCGTCAATGTGTACCAGTCGAAAGCCTCGAGAAAGATCTTCCTCATACCTCAAGACGCAGCCAAATCCCAGCAAAATGTTCCGATATCCTGGGATGACTACGAATTAGTTGTGGCAGTGAGCACGAAGGATTTGAGCTGGCAAGACCTTCTCCATTGCGGGTAATGATCTAGGTCCGACACAATAAGCAGGATAACGCAAGCTGGTTGAATTATCGCATGCTCAGTTGACGGCACTCTATCAACGCCCATGCGCCATTCTGGTGCACCACGCCTGTCGTCCTGCATGGCATCCACTATATTGCGCGTCTCGATGGCGACGAGAGCAAGCACCGAGTCCGCAAGGTTGGCATTCTCACTGGAGCGTGGGCGCGCGCTGCATTCTCATCTCCTCGTGCTGGTGCTTGGACTCGCTTTCTGGCGTCTTTGCACACCGCATTCCTATCCGCATTTCCGCATTTGCAACTTCAACTCCCCTCGTTTTAGTGTCTATACAAAACAAGATACTTTCATGAGACTTCAAGTAGTGACATCAACTAAGTTGAAAGTGCAAAACCAACGCGTCACCATCTTTCGCTCATCCGCAGCGAAGAAGATCCTGCCACGGCAGCTTAGATGTCCTTACTTCCAGGCGCAGCTGGTACTTGCTCCACTGGATTGGGACATCGCGCGGCGAGTCCACGATCGCCTGCAGCAACAGCCTCTCTGACGACAGCGACTCGTAGATCCTGATGCTCTTTCTCCCCGAGACGCGCAGCTGGAAGAACACGATCGGATCGGTCATCGCCGCCAGATTCATCAAGTAGAACAGCGACTCGGCCTCTCGACCTCGCTTCTCTGGTCCCGCCATCGAGACGTCCCGTTGAGCAGTGCGACTTGACGGCGATGCGCGAGAATGAGCCGGTATGTCCGGGAACGGGAAGATTCGAACTGAGTTCCTCGACAGGTCGTGAGCTGTTCGCGCCAAGATATTTTTACTTATATTCGTGGGGAGCTTGCTGCTGATTGTTGTCACTGCTGTAGCAGTGGGACGGGTGTCTCGGAAAGCGAGGGCGCGGAACTGAGCCATGACTGTCAGGCACGAGATGAAGGTGACCGAGAACTCGGGGATTGCTGGGATGCCGTGTGTTGGCGACCAATTCTGTCGGGTGCGAAGGAAGATGGTCGCATGCAACATGGCCGCGAAAACTCACACGCTGTGCATTGAAACTGCACTGATCGACAGAAACTCACGAAAGTTCAGTTTGAAGACCCCCAGAGACGTGGTGAATGACTGCGAGACGATCTCGTACACTATCGCCGAGTCGATGATGTGCGCAATTACGTAACAAGCGATCGGGGAGATACTTCCGTAAATTACCACTTGACTCGGAACGAGGAACATGGTTCAGAGCGCAACGAAGGGTCGAGTAGTGAGCGCAGCGTCAGCGTACTGCGGCTCGGCTGATCTCGTGTAGAAGTAACCGAGATACAGCATCACCAAGCGCATCCACGCGTACACTTGACCAATGCATCGCAAGGAAGCGACAATCACGTAGAAAGAAGTCACCGTTGTCGTCAGCGCCACGCCTTCGTAGCGAAAATCGTCGACCACGACCGTAGAGCAATTCGCGGACAATGAAGACCCGGGTGATTGTTGTGTGCGGTAATCGTGAATGCGTGTGATCACGATAACATCAAAGAATTTCCGCCCTTGGAAGGAAATCGCAACCTTGCTGGGATTAGTTTGGCCCTCGAGGATCAGCAGCTCCACTTGTGATCGCGGATAGTTTTGCTGTATCAATCGCCGTTGTTTCAGTATGTGGTCCCACAAGTGGCCGGTTCCGTCGCACAGCGGATGCGAGTCGACACAGTTGGGGGCGAAGTTCGTCCAGAAATCGGTGCACGCAAATGGGTGGACTGGGTTCTGCGCGCAAAACTTGAACTTGGAGAATCCAGAAGCTCATCTGGATAATACAGCGCTTGGTTGGTTCGCGTCATTTGCTGCACGAAGAATCGAGACAGTACGTAATCGTGGACGCGGTCGAACCAGGCACTTCGCGTCCGCAACCCCAGTGTCGATGGTGATATTTTCAGCCTTGGAATGGTCGCCATTGCATCGGCAAGCGAGTCTAGCATCCGGAAGAGGGTCGGCTCGTCAACTGTACTTGCAGCAGTGGATAACGGCAGTCCCTTGTACAAGAGATGAGCTGGCCAGGACTGCAGCTGGAAATAGTCGGCGTACGCTCGCATCGCAATCGAGGTCGTGTCGTACTTGTACGCCCAGATGCCTTGCGTGGAGGTCACGGACGCGTTATGCGCAACGTGCGCGACTGGGTATCCGTATGATCCAAAGAAGACGATCCGATCGGGGTCGATCTTGGGGAAATGCATCGCTTTCGCAGCGAGTCCTGATCGAAGCACGTCGGACAGCAGCAGGCAATACGAAAATATCGAGATGAAGGACCGGATCCAGGAGAACGGCATGTCGCGGTTGAGGTTTCCGAGACGCTGCGCGCGGTGCTTGCGGAGCAGCGAATGCAGCTGGGCGCTGCGATCGGCGGTCATCGTCATTGAATAGAGACACAAATGTGAGTGTGTGGCCCGTTCAATCGGTGCGAGTTCGTGGTCCCTTCTGCGGGTTTGACGTGGCTCAGAAAACACTGGCTGGCGTCTTCCGGTACAGCACAACACTCCCGAAATACTTGTCTGCTGTGGTCGTGCTGGGGACAGGCAGAATGCTGGCCGATATAATTACCAGAGCGCATGAGCAAATCAAGCTCCTCTCCACCGACTCCGCTTGACAGTCACGCTGCGCTCCACAGCCCAAAGTCTCAAAATAAACGATTTTTAGAAAGGAGAATAATAACAGGCTGAGAATGTGGATCGGGGGAGTGGAGCTGGACTTGGAACGACAGCGGACGACGGGACTCCCACTTCCCCCACAGCACGCTCAGCTGCGCGCTCAAGACCATGGAGCCCACTCCTGTCAAGGACATGCGACAAGGAGGCAGAATGCGAGTGGTGCTCATGCAAGCGATCGACCGAGCTAGCTGAGGATTTTCGAATTGTGACGAGCTTCTTGTTGAATGTTGTCGCCGCGCATGCACCCACCAAGTCGCTGTCGTAATAACAATGCGCACTGACGCACTGACGCACCGGAGCTCCGTCGAGCTTCCTTGAATAACAAGCGACTTGCAAGCCGCAGCACCATCTGCTCACCACGCCAGTTAAATGGCAACTCCAGTCGTCGATTTCACTGAAGTGCAATCGGTTCGCAGTCACTCAACGCAACGAGAAGCTCGGAATCACTTGACGAAAAGGAGAGGGGCGTCTCCGTTGCACTCACCAAGCGAGTGCACTGCACTGTAATACAGTACGCAGGGTGTCTTTTCAATCCTGCAAAAGCTGAATCGATTTGACCAACTGAAACGACTGGATCCAGGATCAGATCTGTACACTTGGCGTGTTTAGGGAGCGATCTCTGGCGTGTCTCATGAGCTCAAGAGATGCACACTGACGCACAGCGAAAGCGACATACACGCGTGAGGACACACGCGTGCACTCACATTGCCGTAATGGAGCGCTCGACGCACGACAAGCCACATGAGTACACGTCAGCGGTCGATCGACGCTTGCCGAACGCCATTTTCGCTGCCTGCGTTTTGTATCCAAGTCGGTTTTCGGTTTGGCGTGTTTGGCAAATGTCGGTAGGTAGACAGAAATGGCGGTAGACGCGCAAGTGGGAGAAGTGGAGAGCACGAGGTGTCGGTAGAGCGACCGCCGTGTTGGGATGCGCCAACACGTGGGTTGGCTGTTTTTCGTGTTGGCCAAAGAAAGGGCGTGTTGGAGGGAATCCCTCCAATGGGAGATGGGGGAAAGTCTTCTTTTTCTCTCGGCGAACACGGTCAAATTTCAAATTCGTCGTGACACGTATCCGGCAGACTTATCCAGGAATGGTATACAACGCGTATAGTCCCGGCTGGATTTGGCGTGTTTGACTTGACATTCTGAAACCGATATAAAGCAGACGACGCTTTTGTCACCAGCGGAAAAGCAGCAACCGATTTTCTGAAGCACGAGCTTTTCAACTTTCTGTTGGCCCAGCATTTTCATACAATGTGCGATGACTTGTATTCGTGAAGGACATCGTGACTTTGCGATGGTTGCCATCGGTTGAGACACCGTCCTTCATGATGATCATCCCATCACGAGGGATCGCCGCTTTTGTTGGCTTCCAACGCGCCTTCAGCATTTGGCTGTGCCCTGGTACCATCTGACAAGCTCTGGTACATTGCAGTGCATTTCCCTTTTGGATTGTATGCTTGATGATGAAGACAAAGTTTGAGATCGTTGTAAAGTTGAACAGACGATGCACAAATGTCGCAAATAGCGCTGTCTTGAAGCCATTATTCGCCGCAGCAACAGTGTCTCTCGTCAAGCCAAGCAGAGTCTCCTTCAATTGTGTTTGAGCTTACCAAATGCTTGATGGAGGTGATACAGCGTTTACTTCAGGCACATGGCCACGATGGCTCCAGCCATGGCATTGGTTGGTTGTCAGCCCGGTTGTTGTTTGAAACCGGTGCAACCAAGCACGCGCTTCTTCTTACCTGCCTGCATCAAGCAAGTTTGTGCGCTTGTGTATTCAGTTCGCCTTTTTGTATCCGTACTATACGAGACAAGGGTCCACGCAACAGCTGTGTCGTGAACACTGACCGCTCTCTGCGCAGATTGATAATCCATGATCGTCCACAGTTGTGAATGGGCTGCAAAAGCGAAAGCGCCACCGCGACCGCCTCATTCACGTCAAACAAAACAAAAAACGAGCCACAGCCACAACTGAAGATTATTTGTTCTTCTGCATTTTGCGAAGTGCTTGGAAAACACAAAATGCCACTTCGCTGTGAACCCCACTCCAGTAGTGAGTGCACCTTCACCTTCTTCACTTTGCTTTCACATTTTCGCATTTCGTTGAGGCTGAAGAAGTGTGTGTGTGCGCATCTGAAGAAAATGAGAGAGGGGGGGCGAAACGTGTCGTGTTCCATTTGATTTGACGCTTTCGCGCTTTCCTGTGTCTATCGTGTGATCCTGGGATGGGATCTGAACTTTTTGGGTTTGCATGGAGAGTGGCACTTCAAAGTGCACACGGGAGCAAAAAGCTGACTGTTTGCCCACAAACCAAACACAGAAACAAAGTGAGAGTCAAACAAAAAACAAGAATTTGACTTGGGTTTTGTATGCGCGCGTGGCACTCTTCTCAAAAAGTAAAAGTATCCAGTGCTCTTCCCGACTGGGAGGAGGAATAACACGCGCTTTGGTTGGGATTTGCCGTGTTGGCGGCTCCAGCAGCCACCAATTGGCTGCCCACACTTCAAGGTTTTGAGGTTTTTCGGGACCAAACACGTCGCGCACCCTCCTTTCAGGCCCAGCCGCGCTTCTGTACGGTACCGAGGATCTGGCTCCTCACATCGGACACAGCCGCGGCATCCTCCCTCCGCATGGCGGCCCTGCCCAGCGAACATGTCTGACCGGCCGCGCGCTTTGCCTGTCTGTTTGCCTGTTTTGCCTGGCTGGATGGCTGGTCAGCCCCGCATCCGCATCCAGCAGGCCATTCCGCAATTTGCCTGGTTTCCCTCACACATAAGAAGCACTCTATCCCCACCCCCCACCAACAGAATGGTCACCGCCGCGCTCTCCCCGCACTACGTCGACCAGGGCACCCCGAACGACAAGCACGCGCCGTCCATGGTGCGCCCGCTCAGCACGGCCATGAAGGCGTTCAAGATCTCCAAGGTGATCTGCTACTTCTTCGGCTCGGTGCTCTTCCAGCTCGGCTCGATCTACTTCTATCCCAAGTTCTCCATCCTCTGGGGCGGCAAGGGCGGGCTCTTCGGCAGCTGGGCATTCGTGATCGGCTGTGTGTTCTTCGTGCTCGGGACGAACATGGACTTCATCGACACGATCCGCAACAACACCACGGGGTCGGCCACGCACCGCATCCTGGTTGCCTACAACGGGCTCATGTACGTCATGGCCGGTGTGATCTTCGAGCTCGGCGCGCTCTACTTCCTGCCTGAGTGGTACGCCAAGGCGCCGAGCCTCGGCTGCTGGGCGTTTTTGCTGGGCAGCATCCAGTTCTGCCTCGCGGCGCTCGGGGACATCGCGTTCATCGTGACGACGCACGAGAACCCCAAGGAGACTGGCGTGAAGCTGAGTAACCTCTACTGCTGGGGCACGGTCGCGGCGCTGGGCACGTTCATCGGGGCGCTGCTGTTCATCCTCGGCAGCTGGTTCTACCTCCCACGCTTCATCGCCCAGGAAGACGCGGTCCTGTCGGAGGCGTACATGTACAAGTCCATCAACTTTTACACCATCGGTAGTGTATTTTTCATCATCAACTCGCTCGCGCAGATCCCGGACATGCTCGCCAGCTTCAAGGCTGGTCAGCCTGTGACCACCAAGGAGGGGGTCGACCACGTCTAAGCATTCTTCGAAGTGCTCGTGTGCTCGCGCCTTCCCGGCCTCCGGTCGTGACTTATGTAGAACTGTGCGTGCGTGTCATCTTTGTAGACAGGAGAGAGTGATATCATTATTGCAGCCAACCCAACCACACAACCTCTGTAGTTATAACTAAGTTGAACGAAATGGAAAATTTGTTATTCGCATCCATGCCCACTCACTCGTTCAGCGCATTCTCCACCAGACCCGGACGTTCGTTCGGTTCGGGAAAGCGCATTCACATGACGGTGACCAAAAGTATCGCATTCTCGATGGCCGGATCCGCGGTTTGCGATTTGCAAAAAGTGACACGCATGCACTATGGAAGGTAATTTTGTCTATTTACCTCCCACAAAGCATGACTTTCATCAGATTTGGAGCTATATACTTTATTACAGAGGGAGATCCATTTTCCTCCAATCATGCTTGCCACATATTTGTCATCAGATTTGGAGCAGGTCGATGATATCGTCTTACAGAAGTTCGTGAAGTGCCGCCTCCACACCACTCATTGGAGGTGTTCTGAAGGTCGTACGAAAGTCGCGCGAAGGATTCGCTGTAAAGCAACCTCGAAAAGCCCGCTGAGCTAAAATTGCAATCCGGAAAAGCTCAGAAAGCGGCAAACAAACACACAGAGGAAAGCACCCATGACCGACAGGAAGCGCAGATTAGACGTGGGCGACGCCGGCCAGACCAAGCGCAAGAGCAAGTTCTCCGATGAGCCTCCAGCTAACGGTGTTAGCACCAGCGGTGGCAGCGTCAACCCGCTCACGGGCAGAACGTACTCGGCGCGCTACCAGAAGCTGCTCGCGCAACGTCAGAAGCTGCCGGTGTACGGCTTCCTGACGGAGATCCAGGATGCGATCAAGTCGCACCAGGTGATCGTCATCGAAGGAGAGACCGGCAGTGGCAAGACCACGCAAATCCCGCAGTTCTTGACCAACGTGGAGATCCCCGGCGCGTCGCCAGCCGCCAAGATGGTCGCGTGTACGCAGCCTCGTCGTGTGGCTGCGATGAGCATCGCCAAGCGTGTCGCGGAAGAAATGGACGTGGAGATCGGACAGGAAGTTGGTTACACCATTCGTTTCGAAGACGTGACGTCCGCGAAGACCAAGCTGCGGTTCCTGACCGATGGTATGCTGCTGCAGCACGCGATGAGTGACCCCCTGCTCTCGCAGTACTCGGTGATCCTGCTCGATGAAGCCCACGAGCGCACGCTGAGTACCGACATCTTGTTCGGTTTGCTCAAGGAAGTGATGCCAAGGCGCCCAGACTTGAAGGTCGTGGTGATGAGTGCGACGCTTGATGCGAAGAAGTTCCAAGCGTACTTTGAAGGAGCCCCGTTGATTGCGATCCCAGGTCGCACTTTCCCAGTCGACATCTTCTTCACGCCTTCGCCAGAACGTGATTACTTGGAAGGCGCGGTGCGCACTGCGGTGCAGATCCACATTTGCGAAGACGAGGGCGACATTCTGCTTTTCCTCACAGGTCAGCAAGAGATCGAGAAGGCCTGCGCACAGATTCAGGCCGAAGCCGACTCACTGGATCAGTCCAAGTACGGCCCACTGGCCGTGTACCCGCTGTACTCGACGCTTCCTCCAAACCAGCAGCAGCTCATCTTCAAGGAAGCGCCAAAGCCTCGCTTCCCAGGTGGCCCACCGGGCCGAAAGATCGTGGTGTCGACCAACATCGCGGAAACCTCGCTGACGATCGACGGCATCGTGTACGTGATCGACCCGGGCTTCTCGAAGAAGAAGATGTACAACCCGCGTATCCGTGTCGAGTCGCTGCTCGTATCTCCGATTTCCCGCGCATCCGCCAAGCAACGATCCGGTCGTGCTGGTCGTACCCGTCCAGGCAAGTGCTTCCGCTTGTACACGGAGCAGTCGTTCTTGCGCGACTTGGAAGAGCAGACGTACCCAGAAATCCTTTGTTCGGAGATGAGTGGCGTCGTGCTTACGTTGAAGCAGTTGGGTATTGACGACCTGGTCCACTTCGACTTCATGGACCCGCCAGCCCCCGAGACGCTGATGCGAGCGCTGGAAATGCTGAACTACCTGGGTGCGTTGGATGACGAAGGCGACTTGACCCCAATGGGCAAGACCATGGCGATGCTCCCAGTGCACCCGCAGTTGGCGAAGATGCTCATCTCGTCGGCGGAGTACAAGGTCCCACAGGAAGTGGCTACGCTTGTTGCCATGCTGTCGAGTCCGGAGCCTTTCGTCCGACCAAAGAACGACGGCAAGGCTGCTGATGAAGCCAAGGCCAACTTTTCCCACGTCGACGGCGACCACCTGACGCTCCTGAACGTCTTCCACGCGTACAAGCTCAACAACAGTGATCCAAACTGGTGCTACGAGAACTTTCTGAACCACCGTTCGCTGGCGTCTGCCTCGAACGTCCGTGACCAGCTGATTCGCAACATGAAGCGCCTCGAGATGCCGACCCAGTCATCGATTGACATCCACTCGCCAGACTACTACGGCAACATCATCCAGGCGCTGGTCTCTGGCTTCTTCATGCAGGTCGGGTACAAGGCGAGTGGCGGCCACTACGTAACGGTCAAGGACAACCAGGTGGTGCACCTGCACCCTTCGTGCGTGCTCGACGACAAGCCCGAGTGGGTGCTCTACAACGAATTCGTGCTCACAAGTCGCAACTACATCCGGCTGAACACAAGAATCCGTGGCGAGTGGCTCGTGAACCTCGCGCCGCACTACTACGACTTGTCCAATTTCCCACCCGGCGAGGCGAAGCGCGAGCTCGAGACGATCCACCGCCGCATGAACCGTGGCGGCGCTAGAAAGTAGACTGCGCCAGTTCATAACGAAGTAGTTCAAGCACGTTACTTATGGAAATTGATTTTTGTGAACAGAACCAATTTTAAAGCTGCCTGCCTCTTTTCATTTAATAGATGGTTTCAAATAGAAAGAAAGAAAAATGGGATTCCTAGTCGACAAAAAATACCAAAACTCGTGGCTCACAAAAGTTCACCACACAGTAGATCATCATCTTCTAAACGACCGGATCTTGTGGTTCTTGAGCTTCTTCGTGCCGTACGCCACTTTGCCGCGGACTTGTTTCTTGGTCGAGCGTCTTGGCGTATCGGCTCCCTCTTCACCATCTTGGTCCTGGCTTGGTTTGTCCAAAGGGATCGCGCTTGCCTCGATCTTGGACGAGCGGAACTCCTTGATCGTTCGCTTGTGACGATTGGCTTCATCGATGCTGTTCGCCAGCGGGAGATCGTATTTGGTGACAAGACTCGTCACGAAGCCCTTGACGCCAGCGCGACCAGTCCGTCCCGCGCGATGCACATAGTCGACAGCAGATCTTGGGAAGTCAAACATGATCACGTGTCTCGCGTCAGCGAAGTCCAAGCCGCGCGCAGCCAGATCTGTGCACACGAGCACCTTGATCTTGTCGTCGTTCGTGAACTTCTCCATCGACTCCAGTCGGAGCGCTGGGGGCATCCCGCCGTGCAGGCAAAGAGACTGGAAACCGTTCTCGCGCAGCATGTGATCGGTCGATCGGCAACTCGCCGAGTTCTGGCAGAACACGATGGTCTTTTCTTTCTTGAATTCACGAAGGTTCAGCGCATCGCGAAGCGCCGAGTGCTTGGTCTCTGGCATCACGCGCACGAACTCTTCGTGGAGCAATGACGGTGTCTGGTGGATGTTGTTGTCACTCACGAGACGCAGGTCGCCGAAGCGCTTCATCAGCACTTGGTCTAATGGCGCCTTCACAGTGGCGGCAACGAGCACGATCTGCAATGGTTGGTTGCGCTTCTTCGCACTCGCCTGAATTGGACCCAGGATCTCGTCGAGCTCTTTGCGGAAGCCCATCTTGGCGTCAAAGATCGTATCCGCTTCGTCCACGACAATCATGTTGATGCGCGACACGAAGAAGTCGCCAGACTTGACGCACTTTGCGATGCGACCTGGGGTGCCGATCACAAGGTCGAGGCGCTTCGACAAGTTCTTCTGCTGGATGCTCTTGCGCTCGCCACTGGTGACGGTGCACGACGCAAACTTGGCAGCATGCGCGAGTCTCTTTGCCACATCGGTGACCTGGGTAGCGAGCTCCCGGCTTGGCGTCAGCACGATGGCTTGTGGACGTGACACCAGGATTTTCTTCTTGTCTTCCTCAGTCTGCGCGACTTCAGCTCGCAGAATCTGCTCCACCACTGGTACCAAGTACGCGAGCGTCTTGCCGGTTCCAGTCTGCGCTGTGCACAGCACGTCCTTGTCCGCTAGAATCGCCTGGATGCTCTTCTGCTGGATGCCTGTGGGGTGCTGGATACCCATTTCCTGGAGCGCATGCTCGATTTTCACGTTGATGCCCAGCTCCTGGAAGCTCTTCGTGGTGATTTGCCTGTTGATGGCAGCAGCAGAACCCAATGAAGCGGTAAATGGACTCGGCGCTGCGTTTGCAAAGCCGACGGTTGGGCGCGCAGTCAGAATGCTTTGGGTCCTACGGATGCCACCGCGTGCAACGAGTTGGAGCGAGCGAAGCATATCCGCTGGGTCGGTAGCTTTCCGTGGATTGATTGCCACAGGACACAACCAATCACACCAAAAGCTGTGGTACCGTTACTCACCTTAATAGAACGCCAAAATGTCAAAACATGCAGGCTTTGAGCAGAAAATGCTGGAAACCAGCTTGACCATCACTCCTATTTGCTTGATCTTGAAGCGGTGCCATTTTCATTCATTGCGGAACGAACGATAATGCTGCGACGACGCAAGAGCGGTGGCGATGGCGTGGAGATCAGCGCTGCGTACGCGCCTGCAAAGCCGCGCAGGAAGCGCCACGAGAAACTCGCAGCAGCTGCTGCGCGGTGTGCATCTCTCCCTCAAGCAAACGCGATGTTCATGGCGAGTGTCGCGTCGCTTGCGCCACCCCAACAGCGGTCTTCCAGTGCTTCTACAAGGTCGTATCTGCAGACAAACAGAGCCGTCAAGCCAGCGGTGAATCAGCGTATCGAGCCACGACAAGGCAGCTCTTCAAAGGACCAACTCGGCAGCGAGCGAGTAGCTACGGAATTCGACGAGCGAGACGAAATACCGCTCAAAGAAAAGCTGATGCAGGAAAGCAGCGCATTCATACAAGAGAGGCTGCTCTACGATGAACTGCTTCGCTGCCAGCGAAGTCGAGCGGAAGATATGACAAAGTTGTTTGGTTTTGCTCAGTTCGAGAAAGATTATGAGCACGAGAAACAAACGGAAGGGGGTACGTTTCGGAGAGCTGCAGGTTTTCGTGAAGAGTGGCGGATTGGTGCGGTTTGTTGAGCTTCTCTCGTTTCGAACATGGATCTGAGGAGCAGTGAGTATGCTGACTAAACTTGCTCGATTCGCTAGGCCGAGAAAATGAGATTCTAAACAAATTGAAGCTTGAAGACGAGCAGATACCGAACAACGCGGATGAGACAAAGAATCGAATCCTCCGAGAGCATTTCAAGTGAGTTGTTCCCTTTGATTGTTATTGCATGTGTAGTGGCGCTAACTAACGAGGTTGGTTACTAGACGATCGATTCACATGTTCCTCGTCACAGATTTATCGCGGGCGTCCAACACTGAGCCCACCCGAACCCCACAAACAAAGAGATCCCAGGATCTCTTGTACGCACAGCAAATGGACCGTGTTCTCAGTGAAATCGAGACCCAGCAACCATTCACAGTCATGAACCAAGCCATTTTGGAAGCTCGTACACGGTTCCAATCACTGTTGTTCAGAGGTACGCCTCTGTGGAATGTCCAAACACGAGGCGAGCCAGTTCCTGTTGAGCCAAGTCCACACAGCGAAAATGTGCGAATAGAAGAGACTGGTCGACCAGAGTTGCTCCAACTCTATGAAAACGTGATGGAGGCAAAGCATGTCGTGAAGTCGACTGCTGTGGAAACGAAAGTACCAAACAAGTCGAGCGCAGTGACGGTGGTGGAGGAATCGAACCCGAAGTTTCTTGCAGGTTTGCAACAACAGCGAGCTGAAGCGGAGCACCAGCAAAATGAGATTCAAGCAAGAGATCATGTCCGCCTTGTTTCGGCCAAACGAATTCAACGAAGTTACCGGGAGTATCGGGAGAAAGAGTGGCAACGAAAGAAAACTGAAACACTTCAAAGGATTGCAAAGGCTTCCGCGACTCGAGTTCTGCAGGTATGCTCTCTTGTTGATGGTATGTTGCTGCTTCTAATAGGCGAGATACTTAACTCTCACTTGTAGTTTCGAATACCAATCTTATACAGGCAGTACCGATTCCTCCGGCGTTCAAAACTTGCTTTCTTGCGAAAGTACCAAGGATCACGCATCGCCGTCTTCTGCTTTTGGAGGCATGTGCACTGGAGGAGGTGTGGGTTTGCAGAGTTTCAGTTTGACCGAGTCGTCGACGAAGCGCTCCTGATCTCGGCAGTCAGGTAAGTGAACTGCCATTTTGATGCTTCCAGCACTTGCAACCATATCTGCATTTCTAATCGAAAAAAATGCTCACTTAGAATCCAGAGTTTTGCTCGGCAAGTGAGAGCCCGTCGCGAAGTTCATCTCAAGCGATCAATTGCGGCATTAAGATCTCGAAGAGCAAGAGCCAAAGAGTGGAGAACTCTGCACGCGTTTGGAGTGGTAAGGCTGTCTAAAGTATCGACTTGTGAATGTATTTGTGACTAACAGATTTTCTTTCCGTCACGCATTAATAGCACGTGAAGCCTGTCGATATTGATCTGGTCGAGTGGAGATGCCGGATTAGCATCGAAAAAGCGCGCGTTCGAGGTGAAATAGCGCGAGAAGAGTCGCGATTTGTCCTGGAATGGAAGAAGTACGAGTCAAAGCTGCAAAAAGAGGTCATGAAGTCGAAGCTCCCGTCTGAGTGGATACCCCAGATCGATCAGATCAGCGGAGAAGAGTACTTCCTCAATACGAAAACAGCGAAGACATCCAAAGAGCACCCAAACAAGGTACTCTTCAACCAGCTCACCAGCAAGCAACGAGGTAGAGCAGAGGAAATCTACGCTGAGCAGATCAAGCGCCTTGAAGATTACCAGCATGGGCTCGACGAGCAGCTTCGCGAACACTTGCATGGCTCTTTGGACGAAATTTTGGCAGGCATGATATTCGGTCGAATGAGGATGTGACGTTGCCACGACCATGCTCAGACGCGACTCATTTTGGTGCTTCAAATACTTCCAGGCGCAATGGCGCGGCACCGCTTGCGTTGCAAATGGATCGGCGCTAGTGAATTGTGTCCGCTTGTGGGTGCACCATTGACGACAAAAATTGGGCTACCGGTAGGTACTGCAGCTCGACCCTCTCTCTATTACAATGCACCGACTGTATGTCGGCACTGGGGGTATCAGGAATAGAGCAATAAAGGCAGTGGACGTGACTCATTCGCTACGTTACTCGACGCTCGGTGGCCGTCAATGGTGGCGACTTCAAGAAGCCGGAGCACCAAGTTGACAGAGAGAGAGTGAAGAGAGAGAGCGAGCGAGAGACAGACTTTTGGGATGTTGCTCGATTGTGAGTGAGTTTTCGGCGGGTGGGTCTGCAACATCCGCAGGTATGTCCCTTCCAAACCCGTTTCTCAAAAACAACATGCTTTTCCGAGTCCGATGAACAGCGACTCAGTACGAGTGCAAACCCGGATAGTCTGAGTAAACCCACGGCCCAATCTGGCCCCTCTCCTCTTCAAGGTTTTTCTGACCACAACCATAAGGTTTTAGGTGTGCAATGTCTTCCGAATGTACGAAATAGAAGGGGGAGGAAAATCGCGGGAGATGAGCCGCACTCACTCAAGTCGGAACTTTTCAGCTTTGCCATTTCGACCCCACAGGTTCGAGCTCATTCACCCACCCACACACCCGTATCAACCGAGAAGCGCGGACATCAAACGCACGCAAAGAGAAGCGATGTACTCGTCGTATTGGAAGCCGCAGAATGGCCGCGAGTCCACGGTTCTCACGGACCACGAGGCGCTGCACCGCGACGCCGCGACGCACAGGAACATGCAGTCCGACGAGACCAAGCTGCGCCCGCTCGACCTGGAGACCATCATGTCGTCCAAGGCGGCCGTCAAGTTCTGGTACCTGCACCGCCCCAAGACCATGGAGTACGTGCACAAGAACGCGACCAAGATCCAGAGCGTCGGCCGCGCGTTCGCCGTGCGCCAGCTCAAGAAGAAGTACGGCATCGAGTACATGGTCGAGCTCGCCAAGCAGGACGCGCTGAGACGTGAAGCCGAAAAGACGAAGGACCTGTCCGACGAGGACCGCGCGCGACGCGAAGCTGATGACGCTGCCTACGACGCCCGCGTTGAAGAGAGTCGTCGTCTGCGCCGCGAGCAGATGGAGAAGGAGCGCGAAGCGGAAAACGTGCTCCGCGCGAAACTTGCAGAGGACGCGAAGCGCCGTCAGGAGGCGGAGGATGCGCGTCTTGCGGCGCTCGCTGCTGCCGCAGCAGCACAGAAGGCACTCGATGAGGAAGAGCAACTTCGACAGGAAGAAGCCCGCTTGGCGATGCTCAACGAAGAAGAGCGTGCACGTGAAATTGCCGAGGCTGCCCGCCTTGAAGAAGAAGCGCGTCGTCTGCGTGAAGCCGAGGAGAAAGAAGCTCGTCTTCTTGAGACAGCTGCGATTGCTGCGCAACAGCACCGCGAGGACGAAGAAGCGGCTGTGTATGCCGCTGAAATGGCTGCTATCGCGGCTGAAGCTGAACGCGTGCGCTTGGAGGAAGAGCGTTTGCGTGCTGAAGAAGAGCGCACACTTGCTGAAGAAGCCGCTGCCGCGGAAGCTGAGCGTATTCGCTTGGAGGAAGAAGCCAATGCTGAGGCTACTGCTGCCGCCGCTGCTCTAGCTACTGAAGCCGCCGCGATCGAAGAGGCGGAACGCAGACGCCGCGAGCAGCAGGAGGAGATGGAGCGTCGCGAGCGAGAAGAGACGGAACGTGCACTTGCCGCCGCTGCCACAGAAGCTCAGCGTGTGGAGCAGGCCCGTCTGCAGCGCATTAAGGAGGAGAAGGACGCAAAGTATGAGCAGTCTCTCTCGAAGGACGTTCCTGTTCTTGTCCGTAACCACGGTCCAGGTCGTGTGGTGAGCTACGACAAGGACGCCGAGACCTACCAGGTGCGTCTCGATAATGCCATGGGCGGCATGACGATCAACGTGAAGAGCTCGGATGTGAACCTCGACGACGACCGCATCCTGTCGCCGCGCACGAAAGTGGACACGCCATTCGGCACGGGCGAAGTCGTCGGTCTTGACCCTCACGTGGGCTGCTACGCCATCAACACGGAGGTCGCCGCTCCTGATGGCGAGCAGTTTCTCGCGTTTGTACAGATCAACGACGTGCACCCTCACGTCGAAGAAGTGGAAGAGCGCGCTATTGTCGAGAACCCGTCGATGCCAAGTAAGTTACTTTTTTGTGTTGGTGTTGTTGATGATGTGCGAACGTGGTTGCTAATGTGGTGGTGCTACTGTTTTCTGTAAACAGTTCCGGATGAAATCGCGTTGGTGTCGGCGCGTATCGTGGACAGCCGCGTGCTGAACCGAACAGGCAAGAAATTTATTCAGTACAAGTTGGAGATCCGAACGTCCAACTACGGCACGGTCTACTGCTGGAAGCGCTACAGCACATTCAGGTATGTTAACAATATGTCGACGATGTTGCACACGTAGTTTGGTTGAGCTAACAATCGTGTGCGTTGTTGGAAACAATGTTGTAGATCTCTTTGCGATCGCCTGCACAAGGAAGCGGGCATCAAGAAGAAAGACATCCCAGAGCTGCCAAAGCGCCAGATTGTCGGCAACTTTTCCCAGAAAACGATCGGCGAGCGTGCGGAGAAGCTCAACATCTTCTTAGCCGCTGCCGTCCAGGCAGAACACTTGCAGTGGGGCATTCGAGTCGATGACCAGATTGCGGTGTACAAGCGTCGCGTGAAGAAGCCCACTTCGTCTGGAGGCTTCTTCTCTCGCCGACGATAAGCGTGTGGTCATCTGAGTCACGGGACTGTCGTGTCATGACATGGTCCGAAGGGTTAGAATTTTGAGAAACAAGAAGAAGGAAGTGTTGAGATCGAAGCAACGCACGAAAAGAGAAAGAGGAAGCGACAATTTAACGGATTGAAACAAGCGAATGGAGGTAGCGTGTGTGTATTTTTTTATTGGAGCACGTTCGCGTTTTGCAATTGAGCTTTTCGTTTGGTTGTTGTTGTTGATACATTGGTAGTGGAGGTGGGCAGGTTGACAGATGGATGGATGTGGTGAATTCTTCAACTTCACAAGGTACAAATGGGGGCAAAGCGCTTGGAACTAAAGTTCGTTGCGTCTGCTTGCAAGAGTATTTACACCACACTGATGCATTGCTGCTGCTTCTCGCTCTCCAGGCCCTGGGACGACGACGGCGCCGTGTTCGCTTCTCTCCACTTGGCGATTTGCTCCTTCCGGTACTGCACGACCTCTTTCTTGTTGTACATGTACGACTTGTACGGGTTCCAGCAGTCGCCCACGCAGCCGTCGCAGACGTTCGAGTGGCACTCGACGCCGTTCTCGGCGCACTCGCACTCCTTCGAGTTAGAGCAGTTCTTCTCCTTCCTTGCGACCGCCTTCGCGACCGCCATGAGCTCCGGCTTGGTGTGCACCGTCACCTCGATGTCGCGGTCCATCAGGAACGCGTGCAGTCGCTTGAGGTTCATCTTGGCCACTTTCTTCACCAGATCGCCGCACGAGCAGCCGCACGCGACCTCGCGCGAGTCACGGATCTTGGCGAATTCGTCCAGCTGCTCGATCGACACGCACGCAAAGTCGGGCCTATCCATCTCGTCGTTCTCACTGCCGGCGTCCGAGAACGAGAGCGACATCCGCCGAAAGCGCGCGTGGCTGTGCTTTGGTGGCGAAGACGACGTCGACGAGATCGATCCTTTCCGCCTCGAGGCCTTTCCTCCGCTTCCGTGGTGCGGCTCGTCGTCATCGTCGTGCGCGTGGCTCTTGGCGCTCGTCTCGATGAAAATCTGCTTCCGCTCCCGCTCGCTCAGTCGCGAAAAGAGCGGATTGTCGATGCCACGACAGTAGTCGAATTGTCGCGTCTCGCCCTCGCGCACGTAGCTGCGCTTGCTCTTCGGGAGCTCCTCTATCCGGGACTTGAGCTCTTGCTTGCGCAGTTCTTCCACATCCAGCACGCTTCCGAGCTGAACGTCGGCGACGGGGGCTCCGAGACCGAGTGCCCACGTGCCATCGTACGGCACAGCGCCGCCTCCGCCTGGGAAACGCGCGTACTCGCGAGCGAACACGTCGCCCCACATGATGTGCTTGCGCACCGAGAGCGACACGGAGCGGTTCTTGAAGCCGCGGCTGACGAGCGGAGCACTCGCAGGCGCGTGCATGCTGTTGCTGCGTTTCTTCTTCTTGTGCTTCTTCTTCTTCTTCGAGCCACTGCTACTGGAAGCAGAAGTGGGCTTTTCATGGTCCTCGACTGACGCTGGTAACACCAACACTTCCACGGGCTCAGTGATGAGCGTCACGGACTTGGGGCTCGCAGATTTCTTCATATGCAGCGCAGAAGCGATCTTTGGTGGTGACAACGGTACAGGCGTTTGCTCAGGTGTTGCGACAACGTCAACCTGATGCGTAGCTGCTGGTGGCTGCACCGAAACAGCAGCACCAGCATTCACCACAACAACCTCTGGCTCCGGTATGCAGAGCGGGCGGTGGTCGCGCCAGACGCGCTTCTGGCACTCGCGGTCGCAGAAGTACACGCGTCGGCAGCCGCCGCAGCGCTGCTTCACGCGCTGTGCCCCGCAACTAAGGCACGTCTTCTCGACGGGCGGCGATGATAATGGCGCCATGGTGCTGGAGGTGGCTTTAGAGGTGTCCGCAGCGGCGGCGCGCGGATGCGAATGCGTGGGATCGGGCTGGGGACTCATGGATTCGGAATGGATGGATGGATGGATGAAGAGTCCTCAATGGGTCCGGCAGGTCGTGGGCTGTGATGTGGAGAGAGATCAAATGATAATGAAATGCGGAGGGCCGCTTGGAGGATTTAGTTGACTTGGTGGCTGCTTCTAGAAACTCGCATGAAAACGGCACAACGATAGAGAAGCGCAAACGACGATTAGGGGAGCGCCCAAATAGAGGACCCCATGTTGTTATCAGGAAAGCCACGAGAACTGTTTCGGGTCCTGCTTGTGTGCGCGTCACCATTTTGTGAGTGAGGGCTAGGGGTATGATTTTCGGAACATCATTTTTCGGAACATTCAGCCGGTTCAGCGAACCGGTTCCACCTTCTTCGCGGCCTCAGAGGAGTTAATACATTTAGCGTTGAACCGGTTCAGACATGAGTCGGACCGCAGTCCGTAGCACCACGTTTTCCAGAACTTACGAGTATTGCCCTCTTTCACGCGAAAGATGGCGTTCATCCAGATGAATTCGCGTGAATGGAAAAGAGCTTCGTTTTAGAGTCACCAAAATGACGACACTCTTTGCTAAAAGTCGTTTGACAGATAAGAGTCACCCTCGCCATAGACGTGGTCTTGTCAAATTGTTTTGGCAATCGCCTGGGTTTTGAGGGACGAATGCCAAAACAATTTGACAAGCGACCAAGAGTGAAAATGGGGATTTTTTCTGTCGAGCGACTTTAAGCAAAAGTTTTTTAGTTACAATTTCCTATTTAATTTAAGCATAGATTAGGATTTAAATCCTATAAATTTTATGCACTAAGGTATGAGACCGGTTTATGGCCGGGATTCGTATACCTTAGCTAAAATTCATTGTTGACTTCATTTTTCGATGTTTTTCGTTCCGGAATAGCTCAAAAGAAAGGTGAAGATCGTGACTATCCGATGCAACAAACCGTATTTCTTAATAATCCTTCATAGAAAAGTTATGGAACAGACCACAGAGGCAAAAATAGTAGATTTTTCACGAACGGGTCAATTTATGGCCGTAACCAAATCTGATACAAAACTCAATTCAATTACTCGATCTGCTGCAACTGCTCTTGAGTCATGATGCGATCAAGCATGTCAACTGTCTTGCGCTTGGCTTTGCCCTTCGTTGCCGGATTGGGTAGGAAGAACACCTCCGTA
>JAASGK010000046.1:0-54902 GCA_023334195.1 Globisporangium emineosum
ACGTATTGGCTGTGTGTGTGTGTGTGTGCTCGCTTCGTATTGTGTGAGCACAAGAGCTGACTTGTTTTATGTGTGTGTGTGTGTGTCATGTGTCTGTCGTGCGTTAGGTTCGCCAACATGCCGGACGAGGTGAAGGATCGCTGCACGCTGGAGAAGGCGTACTACAGCTTCGGCTGGAGCCACGGCAAGGAGAACCTGCAGGGCAAGCCGGACTACTCCAAGGGCTCATACTACAATAACCCCGAGTCGAACGACCCCACAAGCGGCGACGAAGAGCTCATTGAGAAGTTCCCCTCGTTCTTCCACCCCAACATCTGGCCGAAAGAAGGTACGAATGAAGAAGCGCCTGTGGCATGCGTGGCTGGCATATTATGCTCATTGTTATTGTTATTGTGTCTGCACTTTGGAACAGAGCTCCCGGCGCTCGAGACCGCGTTCATGGCCCTGGGCCAGCTCATCGTGGACACGGGCATCCTCGTGGCGCACCAGTGCGACAAATTCGTCGAGTCCAAAAGCGCTGAGTACGAGCGCGGCAAGCTGCACCGCATCATCAGCACGGTCAAGTGCTCCAAGGCGCGCCTGTTGCACTACTACGCGCTGTCGGAGGAGGCGATCGCCAAGCAGCAGCAAGCGCAGACGCTCGAGGAGTCATTCTCCTGGTGCGGCTGGCACAACGACCACGGCGCGCTCACGGGCCTCGTGCAGGCGATCTTCACCGACATGGAAGGCAACGTCGTGCCGAACCCAGACCCGGCCGCGGGCCTCTACGTGAAGAACCGCAAGGGCGAGATCATCAAGGCGAACATCCCGTCGGGCCACCTCGTGTTCCAGATCGGCGAGTCGTCGCAGATCCTCTCGGGCGGCATCCTGCAGGCCACGCCGCACGCTGTCCGTGGGCCGCAGGTCACGGGCGTGAACCGCGAGACGCTCGCCGTGTTCATGCAGCCGCGCCCGCACGAGCTCATGGCGATCCCGAGCGGCGACCCGCAGGTCGCGGGCAAGACCGAGAACCTGCCCAAGGGCGTGCCGCCGCTGCTCTCGCGCTGGCAGAACGAGATGAACTACGACGAGTTCACGCAGGCGACCTTCAAGGCCTACTACTAGACAGCTACTCTGCGTAGCTCTTGGTGGGCGAATGCAAACACACACAATACACATATAACAACATGCTATCTATCCCCCATTACTGTCTGTCTCTCTTAGTCTTTCTTCACCTTGTCACCGTGATCCTCTTGCTCTTGGCTCTGTGGCAGCGCGTAGCTGAGCACGAGGCATGCGCGCGGCTCCAAGTGGCGATAGTAGTCCTCAAGCCGCGCCTCCTGCGTGAAGCCCATCTGTTCGTAGAACGCGATGCCGTCGTCGTTGCCCACGTGCACGTGCAGGCGGACGCTCTCCACGCGCACAGCGTCCTCCAGCAGCGCCCGGGTCTGTTGGACCACCTTGTCGATGAGCTGTCGGCCGACCCCCTGGCGCCTGTAGGCGGGGTCCACTGTGAGCGTGCGGATGTGCACGGCACGGTTCGGCGCCTCGTACTCGGCGATGATCGCACCCGTCACTTTAGTCCCCCTACTGCTCTTATTAGAGGCGTCGTTACCATCACTCTGCGCTGTCGTTGCCGCCCAGGAGAGCTGGTTGTCGTCGCGCGCCGCGCGCCTGTAGCAGAACTCGGGGCACTGCACGGGCAGCACGCCCAGGTTGAGCTTGCGCACCTGCTTGACGAGCTCCGGCGCGTTCGTGAGGCAGCGCAGCTCCATCCTGTCGCTTGTAACAGAGCCGAGCGTGCTCTGCGCTTCCAAGAAAGCGCTATCTTCTTCCGCTTGTTCTTCTTCGCGATGGCGCTTCATGGTCGTGGCTCCTCGGGCAAAGGGCGCGCGGTGCTCTGCTTCCCGCGCGACGGGCTGTGGTTCCAGGGCTACGTCTTCCTGCAGGAGGACCCGGAAGAGGAGGCGACGCAGCTGGGGATCCTCGCGGAAGAACAGCCAGTTGATGACTGGTAAATGGAGTTTAAACACTACGAGTGTGTGGATGGATATGTGGGTGGGTTGTGACAATTTCCAACTGGTGGCTATCTGTCTGTATATTCACAGTGTGCGCTGCCCTGATGGAGGATACAAGGAGTACCAGTTGACGCTCATGCACTTCGACGTGAGTAGATACATGTCCATCGCATATTGATGGGGTGCTTTGCATTTAGACTTGACTCACCGATCCTCATTGTGAACTGTGTGGAGCAGATCGACCGAGAAGCTACGGTCGTGGTGGCCAAGATTGGCGGTGATTTCTGCCAACTGCGCGCCGACGAGCTCCACTTCGAGTCCACGATGCTGCTGGTAAAGTTGTGCGACTCGTTCCTCTGTTGTGTGGGCGAACCAGCAAATGAGAGCTCACGTGCTTGTGCAATATCAAATTGATCATGGACAGACGGATCAGCAGGCGGTGGACGCGATCCGAAAGTACTTTCCAACCATCGCAGCACGCGCAGAGGGCGACGAGGTGGGTCTCCATTGCTCGTCGTCCATTCACTGCTCATTGTTCGCTGCTGGTTGACTAACAGTTGTCATCTTCTTCACATCACATTGTTTAGTCCATGCTGGAAGACTGCTTGGTCTGCTTTGGAGACATTGAGATCACGGACATCGACTTTCAGCCCAAGACTCGTCAAGAGCCGACTGCATAAACAAGCTTATACAGTTGGAAACAGATCTCTCCAATCATCAAAAACCTACAACGCACCCACGCTTCAATTGTCCAAGATGTCGTCGATCTCCTGTGCACCCGCCACACTCGAGCACATGAGCCGGAACGAGAGCGACACCTTTACGTGCAGTGCGCCGCTGGGCACTTCGTCCAGCGGGAGCCAGCAATCGATCGGGTTTCCAGACGTGAGTTGGTTGAGAGGAACCTAGAAGACACAGCAAATACGAGATGTGTTAGTGAGTCTATCTGATAATTCCAAAGCTACCGCCAGTGTTTGCTTGCTTGTCTTACCTTTCCTTTCCCCATGTAGTGGTGCGGCATGAGCTTGTTCTTGTGGAAGACCGAGCAGTTGAGCAAGATCGGCGGGCCGGTGTACATCGCCTGGAAAAGCGACTCAAGGCCGCGCGCCGCGCTCTTGCTCTCTTCCGTGACGCTCGCACTCCACGCATTCTCGATTGCGCCGCTGCCGTGCTGTCCCGACGTTTTCTCAGCAGAAGAAGAAGATGAGCTAGTGCTGCTGCTGCGCAAGTGTACGTGGTGCGTCGGGATGGCGAATCGGAAAGAAAACCGGTCCTCGCTCTCGCCCCATCGCGGGTTCACGCCGCCCACGCCAACGCGACTGCGATGCGTCTGGATGCTCCACGAATCCGCCGTGGCGCAGTGCTGCCTGTCGTGCGCAAGCTCAAAGAACACGTACGGGTCGCTCTACAAGTGATGGATGGCCGCGCAACGAAAATTGATTAGATCGAGTCCCAACAAAATACAGGTTGAAGCAACACTCAAGCACACATTTCCATACCGTGTGCATGATCCATCCGCAAGGGATCAAGTCCCGTCCTTCAATCAGAGTGACCTAGTGCCATCACACAACCATTTCCCTCAAAATGTCAGTCATCCATTGCAGGAGTCACATTCACAAACGTCAGTGTGTTTCTTACCGACAAGACGCCAATGAATCGGTGCGGCAGCCCAACCTCTCGGAACATCGCGTTCCGCTGCGACCGCGCGTGGATCTCCACCAGGAACGGCACTTTCTGGTCGTCTTCCGCGGCGCAATGCTGCTTTTCGCAGCCATTGCTGTCCGTAGCAGAAGCAGCAACAGCAGCAGCAGTTCGCGGCGAGTAGCCGCCGTCCAGCTGGTACTGCGTGATGGACGTGACGAGCCAGCCTTCGCCACACGTCGACTTCCACATCTCGACGAGCTCGTTGTCGCCAAACACACTCGCAATGACATTGTCGCAGGTCTCGGCGCAAATGGGACTGAGGCGATCCCACCCGAGCTCCACGTGGCGCGGCGCGTGCATCTTGTGCATGTACCGCAGCACGCTCTCGACCGCCTCGACCTCCCACGGGTTCACAAACATGATCGCTTCGTTAAAGAGCTTCTCCGTGATCCCATTCGTGGTCTCGGCATCTAGACGATGCACCACTTCCTCGGCAGTATCGTCATCGCCATCGTCACTGTCCTCAGTACCAGGATTGTCTCCTTCGTGGTGATGTGATCCCTTCTCCTTATCGCCATGGCTGCTTGGAAAGAAATGGTGGTGCTCTTGACCAAGTTGCTGGACCAACAAGCGGAGCTTCCGGGCCTTGCAGCACCGCTTGAGAAACTGGTGGCAGGCGTCGGCGGTCGAGTAGATCTTGCTTCGTGAGAACCAGTCGAACGCGTCCTGTACGAGGAAGCACTGGGCGTGCACGCGCGGGTCCACGCGGAAGCGACGCAAACACGCTGCCACGCCCAGACGCGGGTGCTGCATCAACAACAGGATGTAGTCATCGCTCTTCTTCACAAGCTCCGCGTGGATCTCGTTGCTGATGCCGATCTCGTGAAGGAAAGTATGCAGGGGGTCGCACTGCTGCTCTTCAGCATTGTGGTGGACTTGCGTCGAGAGATGGTGGAGGTGAAAGTGTAGCAAATGGTGGTGATGCAGGTGACCTTCGTGAGCTTTGTCCTCGTGAGCGTGATCTGCGACTAGCTCTGCCAGCTTGAGCGCTGAACCATCGAGGCCATACAAACCACAGAGACACGCCACTTCCTTGACCGAGTAGTCGAATTCGCAGCGCAAGTGCGACTCCATGAGCGAATACCAGCGCTTGATGCCGTCGAGCGGTCCTTCTTCCAGGAACTTCCACATCTTGCGAGGGGTGAACAGCGAGCTGGAGATGTCCAGCTCTTCCAGGTCTTTCCGCACTTCATTCGCGCCAGTGAACGCGCTCAAAAACACCTGAGAGCGCGCGTAGTGCGTGCGCAGGATCGACACCATGAGGATGAGCGTGTACATCTTGCGCAGCTTGTGCCAGTGCGCTGCGATTTTCTCTCGCGTTGTCAGCGATCCAACTACTACTACTGTCTGTTCTCCATCACCACCACTTTTATCTTCACCCCCACCATGTTTGCCTTGAAGATACAGCGCCACGGTCTCGAGAAAAGTGTACCCAAACGTTCCTGCAAAGTTCCACGTCTTTGGGTCCTTGCGCGTTGCCTCTTGCTGCTGCAGTTTCCGGATCATGCTCAGATTTTGCTCAAACGAAAATGTGCTCAGCTCGGCAAAGTAGTCTTCATCTGAGCCTCCGCTTCGTTCTTTCATGTGTACGACTGGTGGTCACACACAAGAGAGAGAGAGAAAAAGTGAGTTGAAACACCAGGGCTCACTACCATCAGCGAACCACAACTTACAGAATGGCGCGAGAATCGCTTCGTGAATGATACTCGACTGGTGGCGACTCCAGCTGAGGAAGATGCATCCCGTGCGCACCGCAACGGCAACCTGAGCGACAATGCTATTGGGGAGCTGGAGCTGGCCCTGCGCGTCCAGGTTGAGAATGTAGCAGAGCTGGATCGTCAGTCCTTCCCAGTCGCGGTAGATGTCGTCTGTGATCTTGCAGGATGCGAAGGTCGAGCACGAGTGTAGCATCGAGAGCGAGACGTACTGGATCCACTTGCACAGCGTCGCCGAGCGTCCCAGTTCGGACAGCAAGAAGCACACCTCGACAATGTGCAAGTACGCGTGCGGCTGCATCACGCCGAGCGCTGCCTCGACCACGTAGTTGCGGTCCACTTGGAATTGCTGGCAGAGCGGCGCGCAGAGTTCTTCTAGGAACTCCTTGTGCGGCTCGGCGCGGAAGTGCTTGGCTGCAGGATCGTAGTGTCGGAAGCAGAGATCCAATTCGGCACGGAAATGACTGATCATCTCGCGCGCGACGCGGATGCCGATCATTTTACCGACAAACGCGGACGACGACCACCGTCGGCATTCGATGTCCGCGATCTGCGCCTTGAGCCACGGAGCATTCGGGATCTGCTTCTCTCCAGGCTGTAAGAGCAAGCGTGTCAAGCTCGTCGTGTTGGATCGTAGAAAGAGATGGCGCTTGTCATTTAGGTCGTCAATGCCGTCAGAGGATGAAAGATCCAGCTGATGCATGTCGCTCATGCGACGAGGTGAAGAGCTCCACGGAGATCTGGACTCATACTGAGGGGTCTTCACGAGAAGGTCGAGTTTGTTCAGGTTGCGCATCGATGACCGAACTCTTGGTGATACGATGTCGTCTCGCTCGTGTGCTGCTTGTGATTCGCCACCAGCGGCTACAAGAACGCTAGGATCGCCAGATTCAGCAGCTGCGATCTCAAAGCGAGCGTGCACGTTGACGAGATGGCGCGCTTGGAGCATTTCAATCAGCGCCGTGTCGCTCAGTCCATTCCGCTTGCACGCGTACGCCGAGAACGAGAACGCATGTTCAATATCTGCAGTCGACGCTAGTTTCCGTCGACTCGCTATTGTGGAGACCATTGTTTCACTCGCGTCTCCCAGAGCTAGCGCTTGCTTCTGTTTCTTCATCGCCCAGCTGATCAGCGCCGAGTTGACGCTCGAGTGGAGGTACTGGAAGTAGATCGGAATCGACGTCAAGTTGACGTAGAAATGGACGACAGCCTTGCAGCGAATTGACACGTCACTTTGAGTGTGCCTTGGGTGCGCTGTTGCAGCGTCTGCAGCGTCAACAGCCTGGGAAAGAGGCAGCAGGACGGTCGACGCCTGCTCAAAGTCCTCGAGCCACCACAGTGCACAGCTCTCCATCCAGCGGTCTTTCTTCTCACGGAAGTGTGGCACAATATCCTGATCCAGCAGACTTCTCGTAACTTCTTCAACCCCTGTGACATCGTGCTGCGAGGTATTGCTGATGAAATCTTGCTGGAACTTGTCGCTAGTACGGTATTCCACAAGCCTCGCGACAATGAGCGCTAGGCTTGGATCGGACATCCGCACTGCGAGTACGCGCAGCGCCTCTTGCAGCCGAGGCGGCTCGCAGATGAGGAAAAACGTGGCAGCGATCTCGTACTGTTTCTTACTGAGCAATGAGTACGCGTTCTTCACTGCCGCGTTGCACCAGCGCTCCTGCGAGAAGTCGTGATCCAGGAACAACGCCAGTTTCTAGCAAAAACAATCGCAACAAACATTCAGTCAACACATTGCTTCATCATGAGCCAGAGATAAGATAGTGTACAGTTCGACTGGGGCTCGTTACCTTGTTCTGCTCGGCTTTGGAGATCTTTGCAAGCGCTCCCAGCACGTTCTTCTTGCCCAGAGCGATGTAGAACAAGCACACGTCCATGGCATCTTTTGTTCTTGCAAACGTGCTCTTCGCAAGCCTACACAATTAAAAACAACGGTGAGCGTTAGTGGCTACTCTCGTTTCACAAAAGAACGAGTTGTAGCTCTTAGGGCATTATAATAGGCTTACCGCTCGACAATGGCGCGTAGATCCTTCGTGTTCTTCACCCAGAGACCGAGCCACATGGGTCGGAGGTCGTCCCAGCTCGCTTGCGGGTGGACGCAGTTGTCCAGTAGAAACTGTTGCGAGTCCGAATGAAGAGCCCAAAGGATTCCTGAAGATGGCGATTCCTCAAGCCCTGACGAGTGGAACGACTGGTAGTCTTTAAAGCCTCGATCTCCATTGTACTCTGTCTCGGGTTCTTGTCTATCGCCGTTGTTGCTGTTGCTCGCCGTTGGTGTAAACTTTGGGTCGCTGAGCACACTTTTGAGCGATTTTGCGAAAATGTGGGACGATAAAAAGCGTTTCGCTCCCAGATCTGCAGCGGAGGCATCCATCTCGAACCCGAGGGACTGCACTGCGTCGATGTAGTGCAAGATCGCCTTCATCTCCAGAAAGTGCTCTTCGTCAAACGACGCAAACAGGAGTGCGCCATTGTCCTTGTACTCGGTGTCAGTGTGAAGTAGGAGCGCATTGATCGCCTCCGAGATGATGCTCACCTCGCTTTTGTCCAACCGCTCGATGCTGCGGCTGTCACTCTTTGGCGTTGGCTGGTACGAGAAAATGTCATCGCTGTCTGCTAACGACTCGCCAAAGAGATGCTCCGCCTTGCTAATCTCCTTTGTGTGCACCGCAGTCGAGTACCGCCCGACCGAGTCTCGTCGACCGAGAGAGCCAAGTCCTCCGTTCGCTTTCCGTGTCGCGGAATACGAGAGCACGCCACTTCGCGCACTCACTTGCGTCGACACTCGGTCTTCAATCACTTTGGCGAGCAGCTTGAGCATCTGTACTGCATCCTTGAACGCTTTGGAGAACTCGTACGCCGGTTGGTCACCTGCAAGCTGCGTGTTCTTCACGCCAACGCGAGCGTGCATGCCGAACAACGTCGTGATGATCACGTACGGATGCCAGATCGGAAGCTTCTGCGGCGACTCGGCAGCTTTCCAGTCCATCGAGTACTGCAGCAAAGTTCCCGGTTCGTCCCACTTGCCAAGCACATCGGGCATCTCATTCGACACTGGCGCATTCTCGTCATATCCGCTGCTACCAAGTGTGTGGTTGCTGTTAGCATTGCTGATGCTGTGTTTCAGGAACCCGCCGCCGATGAGTAGAGCCGATGAATCTCGCGTGCAATCAAAGATCGAGTGCGGTGTCACAATGTCGTCGCCAATTTGCACCCAGCGATGCACGTTCATGTCGTACTGGTACAAGACGATCCCGGAACTGTAGTGCACCGCGAGCACGTCCACGTTGAACTCCACGTGGGCATTGCACCAGCAGAATCCCAAAATATTTCCCCGGCCAGCAGACGCAATCGATTCTTCAAGGCGCAAGATGCCCAGCCCCGACTCGGCTTCGTAGATATGCAGCGTGTCCGGCTTGGCGATGTCCAAGACAGCGATGCGATTCGGATCGTCCACTTCAATGTGGTGGACGCCACCACCACTGTGAAGACCAGGACGAGCAGCAAGTGATGCATTAGCATCGCTCGGATCGACGTAGCCTCGACGGAAGAACTTGCCAAACGATGCAACGTCGCCATTTACTGTTGGTGCATAGTCTTGAGGCGCATTGCTCTTTTGCACACCAGTAGCAGTGGACACTGTACTCATCAGGGTAAATGCCAGCTTCTCACTTGAAAGGCGGCACCTCCAGTGCTGGATCGAGCCGCTCGCGTCGCCCAGAAACAGCAACGAGTTGAGTCCTGTGTGGATTTCGCCCTGCTTCTTGCTGGAGAACGCGCGCTGGCGGTAGTCTCGCTCACCTGCAATCGAGGAGATGTCGTGTTTCCTCAGAATTGTATTGTTCTCGACGATCAGTGGCGACAAATCGTACGATTTAGAAGAGGGCGATTGAACCCCTTTCCACGCGCTCAGCTTCCCAGGCAGCGACGTGAGTCCAAAGAGCAGCACAGTGTTCGGCGCGTACTCTCCATCGTCGGCGTACACAGGACACACGCACAGCAACGCTAAACTCGATGCAGCTTTCGCTCGAAGCAGTTGGCACCAGCCGCCATACATGGACACGTTCCCAGCGTGGACCACATGCGAATGCTCTAGGTTCTCCATAGCTGACACCAGGAAACTGTTTCGGAGCTTCTGCGAGTGGGCTTCCACCGATTTCGCGTCCGATTCGTCGTCGTCCGTGGACGCAACAGTCGCAGGGGAGTGTGGTGGCGCTGTGTCGCTATCCGATGATTTCAAATCCGTGTTGCCAAAGCCAGCAAACCTGTTGTTTGGAATGTCGACGCTTGTCATAATTGGCGCTCGAGTCGTCGCGGACTTTGCTCGGAAGCGAACGACAAACACCGCGTCGATCGGGATCTCGTCCAGCAGCGCCTGCACTTGAGTTGGACTCTTGCCCGTCAGAGTGGTGTTGTTGATCCCGACGATCTCGTCTCCGAGCGAGACCTGGTCGACTGCGCTTCGCTTACTGGAACTCGTCAACTCAGACACTGCGAGCTTCCCGCCTTTGCTCTCGAGCGAGAATCCGACCCCCAGCTGCTCGTGTTTGTGGAAAACCACTTCGTACTCGGCTCTTGACTCGCCCGTGCTGTAGTCAAAAAATGTCCAGGGAGAGACACTGGGCGATCGTCCAAACTGGTGGCGGCTGCTGGGGCTTTTCTCACGAGCTCGCTTTGGTGAAGACACGACGCCCGCAGCATTGGCAGCGCGACCGTACACTTCGATCGTGCCGGACGCATACGCCACGAGCAACAGTGGCGTAGCATCGAAGTGGAGGGTCGGCACCCACTGCACAGAGAGCACTTCGCCGCAGTCTGGTGCGCACGTCAAGACTCCCGAGGGGATCAAGCGCGACTCGGCGGAGAACGCGGAGAACGAGATCCAGAAGATCAAGATCTCGTAGCGTGTCGCTTCGTGTCCATTGATTGATGCCCCACGTGGTGTTATTGGCTCGGCGCCGACACTCGCGATCAGCGGCAGCGATGGGTGCGCGGCAAGCGCAGAGATCGAGCCTGAGTGGCTGCGGTACCAGCTCTTCCTCTTGACGTGCGGTCGGCGAGACGTGCGCGCAACTGCGACGTTGTACGACAGAATGATATTGTCGGCGCGCTGGAGCACGATGTCGAGCGTCGACGGAATCTCGAAATAGTCTTGCGAGAAGTACGCCATGATGCAAATCTCGCTCAGCGGCTCCGTGGCGTCCTCTGGGGGCAAGTTCGTAGGTAATGGTGCCGCGACTGAATGACCCGAATGCTTGGACTGTTCGTTGTCTTCGCCGTTGACCTGGATGCACACTCCGGTTTCTTCGATCCTCGGCGTGGACGTGGGGATGCCAATCAACCGCCAGAGGTGCAGGATGCCGCGTCGATCGACCCCCGAGACCCAGTCGATCTGGCTCCGGCTCTGCTCGTGCGCGCTGCCAAACTTCTCCTCGCTGATGTTCCGGTTCTTCGAGAGCACCCACCGGAAATTGTCGATCGGCTCGTGCGGTTGATACACGAGCACCGCGACGAACACTGGGGCTGTGGCAGTGCCCGTGGTCGTGCCTGCTGGATCGTTATTACTATCGGAATCGCGCTCAGTCCAGATGCGGATCACGCGAGACGCCGAGCACGTGAGCAGTACTCGCGGGGGCTCGAACCACTGCGCCTTGTGAGACCCGTCGAGCGCGCGGGCGGCGTGGAGCTGCGTGTTCGCGGGCTTCCACGAGTAGTACACGATCGGATCCGGATGCGCGAGCTCGTCCACGCGCACCACTTTTTTTCGAAAGTGAGCGGCTGTAGGGGTGGTGGCCTGCTCTTCATCTTCTTCTTCTTGTGCAATATCATCTGTCATTCGCCACACTTTCAGCCTGCTCTGACCCGCTTTCAGCGACGCAAACACGTACTCGGACGGTGAGAACTTGACAATCTCGTTGCCAGTTGCCTCGAAATGGTCGGTACTGCTGCGCCAGAACACCTGCGCATGCGGGATCGCGTCCGCACCAGTAGCTGATGATATGTTTGCCGCATAGTTGTGGATGTCGAGGATGCCAACGCCGTTCTTATCAGAGAACAACAGTCGCTCGGCGCACCGGGAGAACGAGAAGCTGTAGATCGCGTTATCGTGCAACGGCAGCTGCCACATTGGTGCAAACTGCACCTTCTTCAGGCTCTTCATCTTCTTGTTGTTGTTGCTCTTGAAGCGCTCGCCAGCGCCAGTGCCCTCATCAGCACTTCCTGTGTCATCATCGGCGATAAGCTGCGGTGCGTGGACGACGAGCTGCGTGGCTGAGAGCGACGCGAGCTTGGCGTGGAAGGCGCTCCAGCGCACCTTGGCGATGGCGCTGGTGTGGCCCGAGCGCGCGATGGTGCTGAGCAGGATGAAGTCGTCGCTGTCGTAGAGGTGGATCTGCTGCTGCGTGGGCACGGCCACCACGTTGCGCCCGTCCACGCGCACCCAGCTCCACGCGCGCATGTTGCTCCTGCCATTCCGGCTCATGGTGTTATGCCAACCAAGCTTCAAGTGGCACAGAAAAGTGAGATCCTCCGTTTGAAGGTTACCGGAGTTTACGGGTAATAGAGCACAGAGTTCGTTTAAGCGTTTACTCTTGGAATTTGCAACAAAATCTGATCTGACATCGTTCTCAGATCGAGTATAAGGAATTCCACGCTTGTAAGCGGATAAACTTGGAGTTTATATGAGTTCGTTTAGTCGGGTTGGGTTGGGACCTTTTGGCGAGCACACCTCAATATTATGCAGTAAGTTTATAATATTACATGTTTCAGTGCAAGCTTATAAATATAGTCACTCGTCTCTATAAGAGCTTCGTTGTGAGACAACCTGCTCGTCAGAAACAAATCAATTAATGTAGGAGTTTATATGGAGCTCTCTGTATAAGAGATAAATAAGACACAGATGTTCAGATATTTTTCACTCGAAAACCCTCCATAAAAACACAACTGCAGATGCCATTTTCCTGACCAGTGAATGTCTCCACTCATGAATGGATATAAAACACAACTATCGAAAGCAGGTTTTGTTTCGCTAACACTTGTGCCGTGCATTCGCGTTCGTTTAATTGAAGCCCCTTACAATCCAAATGCGCGAAGACACCCCATCATTTCATATTTCTTAGATAGAATACTGAGCAGGGTGTGTAGGGAATTTTGTTCCCTATCTTTGTAATCTTCCATGCCTCCACTTACTTTTGTTTTGCCTGTCAGTTAGTCATTTTAAACAGTTGTCTTTTCGTTGACAGTCCAGCTGAAAGACTTCCTATCATAGTCCATTTATTATTGTCTACAGAGTAGAGAAGAGTGTTGGATTGTGTGCTCCAGAAGTTTTTGCCGGAGTGCACTAGTTCACTGAAAAAGTTTCTGCGCCGTTTTTAGCTTTTTCAATTGTCGCCTGACCACCACATGTTCAACCCAATTGCCTTTGTGCTTCCATTATGATACGCCTCGGCAAATTTCTCACGAACAACAAGCACTATTATTATTTACTACTAAGTGTCGCTGCATATTGGACATATTGGAGAGAATCCGGGTAGAATTCAAGTGAGTTTTGCTGTATCGTCTTCTTCGCTTGGGCTTCGCCACAACTATATTACCTCCAAGTTGAAATGATAACTTTCATTGTACAATTTAGTTAAACGTTACCAAACCGAAGTATTCTAAACTTATGCTAAAGTTCCTTACAAGAGCCGTTTTATAAGACACACTGTGATGATTTTGTAGCACAAAATGTATCTTATAGAGAGGGGTGACTGTGCAGTTCAGTAATTGAAATACAGAGCAGCAAACACCAACCTCTTGGATTTCTCGGTGAGGGAGAGAGCCGCGTGCTAAAACATACATTTTAGACGCAAGCCTTGATGATTCAGCGGCCGAGCTTGCGTCTTAATTTTATTGTTGCACGCAAATAGGGCAAATGCCCTTGCGCACTATGGTGGTTGTGAACAATTTTTGCTCCCAAAAATATGTGTAATGCACCAGCTGGGCCACGACCGAGATACTCTCTAATATTATAGTCCCGCGACGAAAAAGACTGTCGACTGACAAGTGTGGACAGTATGCACAAGTTTTTTGTACCGGTAAATACGCTTGCTACTGTATGAATGGCTGCATTAGTATTCACAGCAAGCGTATTCATAACAACCAAGAAACTTGTGCAGTATCATCTGCAGTAGATTTGCTCTAAAATATATCCTGTAAATTTGTTTGCAAGAGATTAACGAAAGACTTTATAAATCAAACTGTGATCGACCAGCCATCACTCTCTAACTTTATGAGTCCCACGGCCAAAATATAGTCAGTCGAAAATGATTGGACAGTTGGATCTCACCAAAAGTCGCAAAGAAACTTGGCAGCTTCCATTTTTTCTGCAAAAAAAGCATAGAGCAGATCTTTTAGTGGCGCTTCTTCTCCAAGCAGCTTAAATAACACTGCATAGTTCACACGAAGCCAATTGATTTTGAATGGGGATACGAAGTCTATGCATGGCTTCATCGTGCCAGGCACTCGCACCAAAACTGACACGAGATCCATATTCGCCAGCCGCAACTTTAAACTGTTCATGCCATTCGCATTCTCACACGGTTCCAAAATTTGTCTCTCTTTTGTTCTCCCTTGCTCGAGTGGCCGTCACTCTTTTTTCTTTCGTCCAATAAAAATAGCGGATAACGTCCCTTTTTATAGACTTTGTTGTGCAGATCTCGGTTTGTTTTTTGCCTGTCCTTGTTTGCTTGTTACACGGCCCGACGACCTTTCTTCATTTGTTTGCTTCTCTCTTGCGCCGCGCGACAAGCCCAGCAAGCAAGTTACACGAGCCCGCGCGCGCGCTTCCCCATTTCCACATACGACCAGGTGCATCTACGCTACGAGTGAGTCATGGGCAACTGCTGCTCCGTGCCGTCCGCGGACCCGAACGCCCACACGCCCACGCGCCCGCAGACGCCAGCCGTCGCCGCCGTCACGACGCAGCAGCAGGTCAACGGCGGTGAAATCCTCAAGCCTGTGGAGAAGCCGCCGCCCCCGCAACAGCTGCAGGCCGTGGAGAACGGCGGCGGCGTCCAAGTGGTGAAGGAGCCGCAGGAGAGCGACGAGGAGAACAGCAGCAACAACAGCAGCAACCACAGCTACAACCAGCGCCGACCCGCGCCGGCGTCCAAGAAGTCGGTGGCCAGCGGAAGAACGCAGCCGGAAGGGCCCGGCCCCACCCACTCGCTGCAGATTGGCGACTACAACCTGCGCTACTCGTACTACTCGAAGCGCGGGTACTACCCGGAAGGTGGGAAGAGAACCTGTCTTTGCTTGTCTCTTCTTGGTTGTGGTGATGCCGCCTGCACTGTCTCATATGTGCGCTCTCACTGACTCCTTCTGTGTGAATGAATGAATGGATGGGTCTGTTCGCTTATGCAGCGCGCAAGAAGGCGAACCAGGACAGCTACTATTGCGAGACGCACTTTGCGGGCGACGACCAGAAGGCGTTCTTCGCGGTCTTTGACGGCCACGGCCAGTTTGGCGACATCTGCTCCCAGTTCTCCGCGGAATACGTACGAAGCTCTTTGAATTTCGCTCAGTATCGGGCTGCTTGCGAGCTGTCGATGGACGGTGGGTGTTTGGTCGAAGCGACACTAATGTGTTGCTAACATTATGTATCTTAGCTTCCCGAGCACATTGTCCGGCACCTCGAAGACAATGTCGGCATCCTCCCGGCTCTCACGCGTGCCCACTTGGAGACCAACCAAATGGTAAATGGAGCTTTTCTATGTCGAAGAGGCATGCGAGACGGACGACAACTCACCCGATTGTTGATGGTATGTTGTATTGCAGATGCACGACGCCGCGTTCGACGACTCGATGAGCGGAACGACGTCGATCTCAGTGCTCTTCGTCGGCAACGAGATCCACATCGCCAACGTCGGCGACTCGCGTGCGATCATCGCGCAGGAAAACCTCAAAGCCACGGGTCCGTATGAAGACATGTCGCTGGTCGCGAAGCCTCTCTCGATCGACCAGACCCCATTCCGAAAGGTGAGAAAGAGGAAGTTGCTTGGCAGTCCGATGCTGCGAGTTGCTTGCGCTAACGTAATTCATGTGGTTTGTTTGTTGCGACTGTAGGATGAACGTGAGCGCGTGAAGAAATGCGGCGCTCGCATCTTGACAGTCGACCAAGTGGAAGGCTTTGAGCCGATTCACGAGAACTGGGGACTCAACCTCGGTGACGAGATCGACGAAAACGGAGACCCACCGCGCATTTGGCACCCGTACGGACAGTACCCGGTAAGTTGCATTGGCCGATGATTTTTTTCAAATACCTGCCTCAAGCAAGATAAGCTTGGTGTTAACTGATTCGCTATCTTATCTATGCTCATTTAGGGTACTGCTTTCACCAGAAGTATCGGAGATCTCGTTTCAGAGGAATTGGGAGTTACAGCGGAACCTGAGATTCTCTGCAAAGCACTGAACGCACACGACAAGTTCATTGTCATCGCCAGTGACGGAGTGTTCGAGTTCCTCACGAGCCAAAACGTCGTCGACATTGTGAAGAAATTTGAAGATCCGTCGGAAGCGTGCCAGGCGCTCGTCGAGGAGGCGTACAATCGCTGGCTGCAGTACGAAGTGCGAACGGACGACATCACGGCGATCTGTATCTACCTCGACGGTCTCACCGCCAACAGAGACCTGGCTCGCGGAAGTATTTACGTGGGTGGTGAAGTGCTGGATCTCCAGTCCATGCAGAGACCAGTTCGTGGAATCGGAAAGAAGGACTACGGTCCGCGCAACACAATCGTTGGGACGGAAGCGATTCGCTTGTCACTGACGGAAGGATTGTTTGATGGAGAAGACCCGGCTGCCTTGTACGACTTGAGTGACGACGGTGGCGAGAAGTCCGACTCTGAAATCAAGTGGATCAAAGAAATCGTGCAAGGCAACTTTTTGTTCAGCCACCTGAGCGACGAGAAGGTATGTGGTGATTTGAATGTTCCACACTTGGAAATATTAGTGCATGCTGACCAGGTTGTTGTTGTTGATGATCAGATCTTGGAAGTGATTTCGGTGCTGAAGAAGGTGGAAGTGGAAGCTGGAGACATTGTGATTCGACAGGGAGCTCCAGGAGACACTTTCTACTTGGTACTGTTTTGCTGTCGTTGATCGCTCGTGTTTGTGACGTTGTAAAGCTGACCTTCTAATTGATCCGTTGATTTGACTAACTAGGTTGACA
The DNA here is from genome assembly GCA_023334195.1 of Globisporangium emineosum. Taxonomy (NCBI): domain Eukaryota; phylum Oomycota; class Peronosporomycetes; order Pythiales; family Pythiaceae; genus Globisporangium; species Globisporangium emineosum. Next base: position 16,638 of record JAASGK010000046.1, read on the forward strand.
ACGGTGAGTTTGAGGTTCGTGTGGTTCCTGAGCATGTGCAGCCTCCTCAAACCGAGAACAACACCATTTCGTCGGAGCAGTATGGTGAAATTGTCAACGTGTACAAGTCTGGTCCACACCACCACCCAACTTTTGGCGAGCTGGCGTTGATCTACTCCAAGCCCCGCGCGGCGACGGTGATTGCGAAAGAGAAGGGAGCGCTGTGGGCGCTGGACCGTCTTGCCTTCCGTAGCATTTTGATGCGAGGAAGACCAATGCGCGATGTTGTCCACCGCCTCCGTCAGATCAGTTTGCTTCGCCCGCTCACTGTCGCGCAGACGAACCTCGTTGCTGAGGAAATGAAAGTGCTGACCTTTGATGAGGGACAATTCATTCTCCACGAAGGAATGAACGAGCCTGGCTTCTTCTTGATCACGAGCGGAAAAGTGGAATCGACTTCGAAGCAGAACAATCTCGCCAATATCCAGTTGAAGGCGCTTGACTACTTTGGCGAAGTGGCGCTTGTTCGACGGAGATCAATCAGGTCAGTGACTGTCTATCCTTCCGAGTGTTGCTCATTGAGTGTGCTGCTTATTTAACATTCTTTTTGTCTCTGAAACTTGTAGTCAACGCACTCTTCGTGCCTTGGAGCACACGGAGTGCCTCTTCATCACGAAGGAAACGTTCGAGCAGGCAGTTGGCAAGCTCTCCTCAATTTTGGAGAAAGACAAGATCCGCCGATTCCGAAAGGAGCGCATTTCCGAATCACGCAAAGCCACGAAAGTAAGTTGTGTGGAAGTGCCTCTGTTTTATTAAATGGTTTGTTTGGTTCTCACACTTATTTATCGTTTGTTTTTGCTTTGTCAGTCGACGGGATTTGTCTTATTTGACGAACCAGATGAGTCAGCTGGACTTCCAAAGACGATCGACCAGCTTGAAATCGTCGGCAACGTTTTCTCAGACGTTACCAACACTGTCCGCTTGGTGATGGTGAAGGGCTCGTCACCGCCACAGTTCATGACGCTGCGCTCTGTGAGCAAGCAAGCCATTTTTGATGCCAGTATGCAGAAACACGTGGCTGGTGAACGGGATATCTATGTGTCCTTGTACGAGAAGAACGCGCTTGTCCCGAACGTGTGCGGGATGAACACGAATGAGACCGACATCCACCTTCTGTACAGCACTCAGGTTGTGGGAAGCCTGGAGAGTTTCCTTGATGGCGAAAGCCACGGCGAGTCTTTCGTGCGCTACTACGCTGCTCAGGTCGTGTTGGCGTTGGAATTCCTGCACTCGGAGGGGATTGTGTCTCGTACTGCCGATCCATCAAACTTGATGATCGATCGAAACGGCAACATCAGAATGCTGAATCTCAGGTATGGATTTGGTATTTGTTTCTGCTAGACTGACGAGAGTTTCCACATTGATCTGACATTGTGCGTTGTGTGTGAGCAGATTGTCAAAGTATGTCGGTCGTGGCAGAACCTACACTGTCTGCGGTACTCCAGAATACCTGTCGCCAGAACAGATCAAGGGCGAAGGACACAACATCGCCGCGGACTACTGGTCTCTCGGCGTGCTGATGTACGAGCTCCTGTGCGGTCACACGCCATTCTCTCTGGAGAAAAAGGACGACATTGAAATTTTGAACCAAATTACGACGTTCCGACCGGTATGTGGCACTGACGAGCATTTTGAAAGTTTTCATGCAATTGGAAACTCTAATAACATTTCGTGTTTGCTGCTTCACAGGAACAACTTACGTGGCCGGAGACTGCGAGCGCTGAGGTGAAGGACATCATCCAGAAGCTGCTGTGCCCAGAACTCACAGCCCGTCTCGGCTTCCAAGATGTGAAAGCCAACTCTGCGCACAACGTCTGCGAAGGAATCAAGCGCCACCCTTTTTTCGCTGGTACTTCCTGGGAAGCCACAAAGATCGGATCTTTTGCGGTAAGTTCAGAGCCGCTGTTGGGGGTTGGTCGGTTGCAAACAAATCTGCTCGATGGCTGAAACTAACTCTATCCTATGTTGTTGTGTTGCAGGCCCCGCTTGAACCCGAAGCAGCAGCTCAATTCAAGCAGATCACGGCGAACGGCGCCGGTCAAGACCTGAACATCGGCACCAAGTATACTGGTGACTTCGAGTGGCTGACCGGCTTCTAAGGCAACTGACTCATAGACTCTGTGTGAACAACGACCAACGGATTGACCAGCCCACCAATGAACCAAGTACCACAACCAAGTGCAGCAAACTACTTTCTAATTTCGCAAATACTGTTTCTTCTACATGTTGAAAGTTTATCACATCGTCATCTAATGGCTAATGGAAACTATTGGTAATCACACCCACTCCTTTATTTCGCAACAGCGTAAAAGATCGCGGCGACCACGAGCGGGATCAAGCCCATTAATGCCTGGCGGTAGGTCTGCACCTGGGTCGAGCTCTTCAGGAGCTCCGCGTTCTTTTGCGAGAGCGACTTCGTGTTGGCAGCGAGCGACTGGTTCTCCTGCTTGAGCTCGCTCTTCTCCTTCTCCAACGCCGCGACCTTCTCCTTCAGGAGCTGCAACTCGTGCGTGACCTTGCCGATCTTCTTGTCCTTCTCCTTGAAGTTGTCGGTGAGCTGCTTGCGCGCAGTCTCCGCGGCAGCGAGCTCGGCTCTGGTCTTCGCGAGCTGCTTCTTCGCCTTGTCGGCCTCCGCGATCTTCTCGTTCAGCTGCGTGTTGGCAGTCGACGACGAGCTCTTCCACTTCTGGGTATGCTTCTGGGCTTCCTTGAGCTCCTCGTTCGCGTCAAACATCGCCGTGCGGGTCTTCTTCAGCATGTCCTCCTGGGACGTGACGAGCGCGCGCAAGTTCTGCACTTCCGTGTCGAGCTCCACGCGCTGGTTGCCCGTGGATTCGAGACGCTTCGTGGCAGTATCCAGCGCGTTCTTGCACGCATCGAGCTCCAGAGTGAGCGTCTTGACCTGGCCGACGCTCGCCGAGGCTTGCTCCGACGCCTTCTCGGACGCGAGCTTCAACGCGATCACCTCGTCCTTGAGCGCGCGAACCAGCTGCGCGGCTTCCTCCTTCTCGGCGACAACAGATGACGACGCTCCGTTGGCTTCCGCAAAGAGTTTCTCGAGGTCCGCGGTCTTCGCGATCAAACCAGTGTTCTCGGTCTGCAAGTTCGCCAAGAGCGAGTTCAGGTTGAGCTTCTCTTCTTCGAAGATCGTCGCCGCTTCCTCAGATTTGGACGCGAGCGCCTTGTTCTCCGCCACCGAGGCGTCCAGCTGCTGCTTGTTCTGCGCAAGCTCCTTCTCGAGGCTCGCGATCTGGCTCGCCGACGCCTGGAGCTTGGCTTCAACCGACGCGAGCTTCTCCGTAAGCTCCTTGTTCTCGGCACGAAGCTTGTCGGCCTCAGCGGTGAGCGCCTCCACTTGCGAAGCCGAAGCGGCCAAGGCATTTTGCGCCTTCTCCAATTCCGAAGTCAGCTCTTCCGTGCGGCTCTGCTCCGCAGAAGTCTCCTTCGCAGCCTTTTCAGCCTCGACGCGAACGGACTTGGCATCGGCCTCGAGCTGCGCGTTCTTCTCTTGGAGCTTCTGGTTCGCTGCCTGTTCGAGTTTTACAAACAAAGTCGATCGATCAGCACAAAACGCAACCACCAGTCAAACGCCATATATGACAACAACAACATACCTGGAACTCGTCGATGGTCTTCCAGAGCTTGCGGAAGTTGGTGTTCTGGTCCGAGTTGGCCTCTTCCGTCTGCTTCAGCGCTGACTGCAACTTGCTCACTTCGTCACGGAGCTGCACGTCGGACGCCACGGCGTCGTCGACCTTCTTCGCAAGCTGTGCATTCGTTTCCTTCAAGTCCGCGACCGTCTGGATCAATCGCTCCTGCTCGTCGTGCAACTTGGTTTCGGCTTCCGCCAACGACTTGTTCGCCTTCTGCGCTTCCTCAGCCTCGGCCTTGGCGTCCGCGATCTGCTTCTCCAGGTCGGCGATCTTCGCCACCTGCTCTTGCGTCAAAGCCTTGTTCGCGCTCTCAGCCTCCGCGGCCTTTGCTTTGGCGTCAGCGAGCTCCTTCTCCAACTCGGCGATCTTCTGCTCGAGCTCCTGGTTCACAGCAGCAGCAGGGGCTTCGACGGCAGCAACCTCACCGGCATCAGCAGACGCAGTCTTCGACTTCTTCGCTTTCTTCTTCTTCTCGACCTTTGTGACAGCCTCGAGCTTCTCTTCTTCGACCTTGACGACCTCAGTCACCTGGTTCGCCAGGTACTCGGTCGCCTGCTTGGTGCGCTCGGCCTTCTTCAGTTGGTCTTCAAGGGCAGCTAAATCAGAATCAGCGTCAGAGAGCCATTTCGAGAGAGAGTTCGCGCGTTGTTCCAGCAACAGATCATCATTCCCAGCGCCAGAAGCAGCTAGAGCGTGATCATCACCATCAGCAGCAGCCAACGAGGCAACAGGGGGATGCATGAAACAAGAGCTAGAGTACGTACCGATGGTTTCTTCTTCTGCTTGGTTGTCCGTCGCTTCTTCCTCAGCGACCGCAGGCGCAGCTTCTTCCTGCTGTGGCTCTTCGACTTCCAGAGTCTCCCCCTTCACGTCCTCGATCACAGGCTCGTCGACAGACTCGCTCGAGCTGTCGCCGCTGGACGCAGCCTGGGCAGCCTCGCTCTCCTCACCAGGCGAAGCAGCGGTGGCGGCCGCTTTCTTCTTCTTGTTCTTGCGCTTCTTCTTGCTGCTGCTGCTACTACTGTTCGTGGGCGACGCAGGGCCGTCGCTGCCGTTCTGGTTGCTCTGCTCGTTCTCCTGGGCGAGCGCGAGCGCCTCTTCTTCCTCTTCCTCCTTGGCCTTCCAGAGCTGCAGCTCCTTGCGCAGCGCGACGAGCTTCTTCACTTGCTCGGCGACCTGCTCGAGCGTCACGCCGCTGTCGCTCTTGCGCACGAATTCCTGCAGCTCGCGCACGCGCGTCGAGCAGACGTCGATCTCGGCTTCCAACGCGAGCTTGCTTTCAAACTGCATGATGTTGGTTGATGGTAAAATCGGGATCGGCCGTTGACTGGTACTGAACCGAGAGAGGCTTGCTTCTGTGACTGTGTAGCTTTGAGGTTGCTGGCTTGAGCTGCTGACCTGAGCTGCCCAGAGAACGTTGGAGAGTGGCACCCGCTGACTGCTTGCTTGACTTCCAGTCGTTTGCTCGGCTCCGCTCATGGAAATGGGCAGCCGCATATGCGACGCATCGAAAGAGCGGGATGGACGCACGGCCATACGGTGTGGGCCACACGAGCACAACAAGATTTTCATCCAATCATAAATTTAAATTGTAATTTTGGCCAATGAAAAGATGAACAAACCTGGAAGATATTGACCAATAAGGAGATAGAAATCTAGAAAAAAGCGCGCGGTTCTATGCCAAAAGACATACGCATCGTAAATAGCATAATATCTACGTACTGTCACTGACATGCGTCGATATTATAATTTCCACAGTAGTGCTTCAAAATCGTCTCAACTCTCACGTCTGAAAAATTCAAGCAGCTCATGCGTAACAGCAGCAACAAGATGGCGCTTCCGCAGGGGGTGCTCGCGGCGGTGGACGCCGCAAGCGCGACGCGCAGACGCTGGCTGCGGCTGCTGGAAGCTGTAGTCGCGCAGATGTACGCCAAACCGCGCACCGAGAGCACGCTCAAGTACGCCGGTGGCGTCATCGCGGCGTTCTTCGCGATCAAGTACTCGCGCAGCTTCACGTCCGCGGGCTTCATCGGGCTCTTCGCGGGCATCCTCGCGCACTCGATCTACGCGGACGTGCTCAAGAAAGCCAGGACGAAGAATCCGACGGGTAGGCTGCCAGCTGCTGGTGTTGCCGTGCGAACGCAGGGCGACGACGACGAGCATGGCGAGAAGAGTGAGAGTGACGATCACTAAGAAGACACAGGGCTTCGGGTATTCGCCAACACACCGAAAGAGGAAAATGCGAGAAGCGAGGGAGCAATAGAGTGAAAGAAGTTTGTTTTATTAGAGTGGCATCATCAAGGTGGCGAGTTGAGAAGCGCGTCGAACGGGTTCACAAAGAGAAACTGGCGCGCGAGCCGAGCGTCGTACGCGTCGCAGAAATCCAGAAACGCCGCAGTGCCCGAGCCATCGCCTGCTTTCCAGTGCCAGTCTGCTCGGGCTGTTTGATCGTCTTCGATATGGCAGAGTCGGTCAATTTTGCGTTCGTCAAATGGGATGCGAGCGAAGGTGAGAAGCTTGCGGAACTGGTTCATGCCGAGTTGGAGCGACGCTTGCGGTTGCAAATGAGCAAGCGCGCGGAAAGCGCGGACGAGTCCTCTGGGGTACTCTGGTAGCAAATCCCCCAAGTCGCTGCGGACCTCAGGACCACACCACGGGTAAAGACACCAGTGCAGAAGCATGGGCACAAGATCTACACAAGCTGGAGCATCAGCGTCAGAATCGCGTCCACCACTCATGCTGAATAGCAGAAACGTGATGTCTTTCAGCTCAGCAAGAAAGTTTTTGTCTGCCTCAGCGGATTTCTCAAACCAGAGTGGGAGTCGAAGGAATTCTTCGCGGCCAAGAAAGGTTTCGGTTAAGTTGCTGCTGCTTTCGGCCAGTATGATCGCCTGTTGCGCGAACTGTTCAATGTCATCCGCCCGTGGAATGTCGAGGAATTGCGTGCAGAGAATGGAAAAGACGAATTGTCTCCACGATACCAACGACTCACCCCCATCGAAGTCGGACCTTGTGCCTGCTGCAAGCTCAAGCACAACGCTAGCGACTGCGGTCGAGCTTTGCCACGATCCAGGAAAATCGTATCGACGCGCGATCTCCAGAAGCAACGAGAGGAGTTCTTCCTGTCTGATTGGCTGCCAAGATGAAACAGCGGGATCCTGCTTCTCTCGTGTGAGAAACGCGGATATCAACGCACGAAGCTGCTCGCAAGAAAGAAAGTGGCTTCTTTGCTTGCTGGGTAGGCGTCTCGCGAACATTGATAACCGGTCTTGGGGTAAGTGTCTCCGTGTTGGCCAAGTGGTGTGTCCGAGTTGCCTGATCTCAGTCATCACTGCGTCGACACTCGCGTTCTTAGACTGCAAGTCGTCGGCGATGTACTGCTGGAGACACGTGATGTCGCTTTCGTAGACCTCACTCGCCCGTTGCTTTAGCTGGTTTGCGAATCGACAGAGCGTTGTAATTTGTTCGAGTAAACGTCTGATTTCTGTTGCCACCACATTCTTTTCGTGAAGCGCGTCAAGTTCTTGAGCTCCATTGTTGTCGGAATGTCGAAAGGAGAATTGCGAGGCAACCTGGCCGAGAATGTGCGTGACATCTTCAACGACCGACTCGCTCACAGAAGCGTCCGGCGCACAAAGCTCGATCGCTGCATTGATCGCGTCGCCTGGTACTTTCTGCGGAAGCGCCACCTCGCCTCGACAGGTTTGTGAGTCGCTGAGAAATGGGATCTGGTCGTACAGGTTGCTCTGCAGAAACTGGATCTTGTCTAGAGTGTGCTCCTTCAGGACAAAGCAGATGGACGGAAGCATCTGAAACAGCGTATTCACTGCGGAGACCATCGCTGGCGCTGGGTTTCGGCTCAGCTCTTCGACGAAAGCGTTCGCCTGTCGTCTCTTTTCGTCGACCTGGTCACCGAGAAGCACCTCCAACTCGGTGAAGAACCGCTGGGAAAACAGAGAGAATATTAGTAGTGACAACCTAATGTAATGGAGGCAAGCAATAGATCAGAAAGACACCAACTTCTCTGTTTGCCAGCGAGGACACTTTGCCCTGGAGTTGCAATGAGACAGCATCGAGGACACCTTGAAGAGCCGAAGAGTCTTCCAGCTGCACGTCGAGTTTCTCTCGCGTCTGGACGCTTATAGCGGAAATCTCGCGTAGAATCCCGCGAATCACGTTGAACCTGGTGCTCAGTTCGCTTTGCAGGCTTCGATCCATCTGCAAAAAAGAAACACGCAAAATGAGAGGTTTGTACAAATAAAACAAAGCAATTGTGTTGGTGCGACGTTCTCTTGACATACCTCGTTCAGCTTGTCTAGGACGCTGTTCAAACTCTCGTCTGTGATGTCAAGGTCTTTGGACGCTCGGAGCCAAAGCACTCGCTGAAGTGGCTTCATACCCGCCCGCCGCTGTTCGCGAGCTGCTTGAAGTTGGTCTGGAAGTGTGGACTCACTGCATATCAGCGACAATATCGAGTCGACGATCGACTCATCTGTCGTGACGTCAATGCTCAGATGGATCAGCTCAGCGAGCACATCAGCATGCATTCCAGCCTGGTCGATCTACAGTTATGCCAGCCGCAGCAAAATGTGTCAGCCAGTATTCGCTCAAACGAGAGCAAATAATAACAACGTATCGCACTGCCACCTTTGTGAAGCGGGACGTTCGGGTCCAGAACTCCTCCAGTTGCGCTCGAAGCTCAAGACGCCGGAGGTTTTCTTGCTCTTGATCCGCCTTCGCCTGCGCCTCTGGGGTTTTCTTCTCAGCACCAGCTCCGAGCAGCGACATGCGCTTGCTCTCTTGCCCGGCGGTGGCAACGGGACCCAGATCTGGTGCAGATGGTGGCCGTTGCTCTTCTTCACTTGCTGTGATGTCTTTCGGTATGGGTGCTGCAGAGATACTGACAACGCCATCTAATTGGGATACATAGCTGACAGAGTCTGTACTACTCTCTCCTTTCGATAGTGAACTCTCGAATGCAGCGGGTCTGCTTGTCCGAGTCTCTTCGTCCACGATGTTCCCGATGAGCGCTCGTTCGAAAAGCTTGGCTTCTTCGAGGGATCTGAGTCACATCGATGGTTTCTGTGAGCGTAAGGGGTACACACAAATCTTTTTGAAAGCTACACACACACACACACGGATTCATACCTGGGAAAGTTGTGCAGGATACATCCTCTTCTGTCTGGACATTCGCCAGGCGGTTCTTCACTTCCGCTCTCTTGGGTTTCAGAGTCAGCTCGTCGCATCAACTGGAGGTACTTGATCACGATTTCAACCACCAGTGCTTCAGGTAGCACGGCGTTTTTCTGCTTGAGCGCGCTCACCTTGAAGCCCAGTGCACCCAGCTCTCGCTAATAAAGCAAGAACAAGAACATTTCGCCAGGTTAGAGTCACAGTAGACAGACAGCCAAGTATCTGTAAAATAGGGGAAACATGGGTATTTCGTACATCACGCTCTGGGAGGGACGACGCTGCAGCGTCCGCTTGCTTTTGCGGATCGAAATTCTTCTGGACGCACTCTTCAATTATCAAGTCGACATTGGCGTACTGCATGCCGCGCTCCATAGCTACACGCCGCGGGAGCACCTCACTGATTTCGCTAGTGTCTTCAGAGAATAAGCAGATGATCTTAAATTTGTTCGTTGGAGTCCACGTGGTGTCCAGAGCAACTGGTGGAGTCAGAATTCTCTGGGCAAACTCTTGAATTACTGCTGAGCCCGACTGAGACTGTGTACCGGACCCATTGTAATGCTTGTCCCACATTCCTGTGCCCAAACAAAAGCTCCTGGCGATTTTGTTCAATTCGTACATCTCTTCATCGCTGTCGTCACCATCACCACGGCGTTGTCGGCTCTTGTCTGTGGGTACAACACGAAGGAACGTGCTCTTCTTGAGTTCCTCCATATCGACGCGCTTTCCAGATTCGCTGGAATGAACAACATAAACATATCAGGGATTGGCGGTGATAATATGAGAATAATCACTTGAACCGGAACAATGCGATGTCCTAATGACGACACAAACGAACCTCAACGTGGCGCATTCAAAAGCAAGACTGATCAGTGCTTCAGTCGCGTCTGTACACACTTCCCACTTGTGAAAGTCTGCTTTCGAGTATCCTTGTGCGCGAATCGCGAACAGCGTCTGCATGTCGGATTCTCTCTTGGCTGTTCCGGACTCTCGAAGACGATCGTAGTTGGCTTCGAGCTCGGCTCTTTTGTTCTCCAGGTACTCTTCTCTAATGTTGCGAACTGAGACCTCAGTATCGGATTTGGCTGTTGAACTAGGTGCATCGAGGCCAGCACTCATCGACGTATCTGGTGGAGGAGATTTGCTTCTGACATTCATGCAGGGGTCGTTTTCAGCATATGTACTCTGAGTCGAGGCTTGGTCGCTGTTGGATTTGCGCCGCCGCATCCGCCGATCTTTCTCAGCTGCTAGTTGAGCTTTTCGACGCGCGCGGAGCTCCTTCATCATCTTGACGTTGTTCGAGGGGCGAAACTCGAGTTCCTCGACTCGGTGCTCCAGCTTCTTAAAGTGCGCGAGTGCGCCAGCGTCCGTAACAGGAATCGCTCGCAGCGACTGCGCATTGGAACTCGCAGTTGACACACCGCCGAGCCCTAGGCGAGTCAGATTCTTTTCGAAATTCACGACACCTTCATCTGCATCTCTCTGAATGGAGTTGAGTCTTCTCTCTTCGTGTATTCGAACTCGCTCTTGCATCGTCAACTCCAGACGCAAGTCGTCCCGCTCTGCCATCATGTAGAGCCGCTGAAACACCCCACAGCAATATGAAGTTCAAAGTGTTAGCATCATGCACACTGTAAGAAAAGCAACGGTCACGGCATCCACACCTGGGTCTCTTTCCACTGGTCATGATGTTCTTTGTCCCATGCTTTCATGAATGCCCGCTTCTCGTTCAAATGCGTTCGCACAGAGTGCATCCCCGACGCCGAGTCCGCAGCTTTTGCGGCTTTTTGGTTTTCTTGAAACTGAATGAATGGCATCAAACGCACCAAACCACATGAGCAATTAATTACCTTCGTTCGTAACTCAATGACGTATTTGATTGACGAGTCTCACCTCAAAGAGCTCGTTCTCAGCCGTCCACTGGGCTTGCTCAAACTTTCGCAGATGCACCACCATGTTGACGTCTTTGCGGAACTCGACCTCTTTCGGATGCAGCTTGCTGGCTGTTTCCACCACGAACCGCTCTTCGATATCCCGCGGCATCTTCCTCTCGTCGACTTTGGCTTGTGAGCCCACTGGGTTCACTTGAGACTGCGAAGAGTGTTTCTTACCGCGGCTCTGGATGGACTCCTTGAGCTGCAGCAGAAACTGCAGGATCGCCGAGCGGTCCTCCAGAAGAATCGACCGGCGCAGGCGCATTGGGAATGGGATGCCGAGCTTCTCCAGAGTTTGCGCGAGCAGCTCCATGTTGTGGATCCGCGAGGGCATCTCCAGCTTGTCTTCATATTTCTCCAAATGCTTCTCGAGGCCGAACGAGTGCAGCACCTCGGCGAAGATGTACCCGTTGCAGAGGTCCCGCTCTAGGGTCTCGACTCGGCGGTGCAGCCGAAGCTCGTCGTTCAGCCAGTGCAGCAGCAGTGAGGTCATGTTTAGTGCCTCAGCGTGCAAGAGTCCATCGACAGACAGGCTAGTTTGACTGGCTTGACTTACTGATGGGCGGTTGCTTCACTTGCTCCTCATGAAAGCCAAGAGAGAGAGAGAGAGAGAGAGAGAGCTTCACATGCGCCACGAGGCGAAACGGTTTTTAAGAGCATCTCGTGGTGATAAAATAGATGGAGAGGCAATTTGGAGGAGTGGCTGCTGTGTCTATCAATCAAACTGTTCAAGAGTGCGTTAGTTATTATTACAGCGATTAATGAGAGCGTTGATGCGGTCGAGCTTCTGGCGCTGGGTGGGCGGTGACCGCCGCGTCCACGCGTTGAGCTCTGTGAGGCGGTCTTCTAGCAGCTTCTCGTTCCAGAGCAACGTATCGAGAGAGAACCTGTTTGTTGGATGGAATGGCAACGATGATGAGGGGGAGTGCGCGTGATTTCATTCGAATGGGTTATACCAAGTCGCACGACTCACCCGACTGGCGGTTCGTTCTCATCGTTGGCGTTGTTGCTTGGACGCTCATGACCGACGCGCAGCGGCACGTATCCTTGAATAAACAGTATCGTTGCATAGCATATGCATCGTTAGATTCCGTTCCACGAATATAGCCCCATGGGCATTTTGTCGCTTTAGCATCGTACCATTTGGAGGCAGCGGCGGCTTGCTGGCACAGGTGACGACTGCGACGTTCTCGTTCGGGTAGAAAGCCGCCCATTTCTCCGTCATCTCGTAGTCGATGTGGCTCTGGTTGTTGTTGATATTGTTGTTGTACTCGTCATCGCGGTGCAGGCGCTGGTTCATGGAACGCTCGCGAAGCGCGTAGCGGTGTTGACGTTGCTGCTGGTGCTTGTCACTGCTGTTTTTGTTGTTGTTGCTACTGCTTCTGTGGTTGCATATCGCAGTCTCCATTGTGTCTCGTTCGTGCTTTTTCTCTTTTCACTAACTTTCTGTTGCAGTCCAAACATCATCACCACCATTAGCATTACCTCCACATCCACCGATGCAATTCGCGTCACATCACACAGGCATCCGATAAGCACATAGAGAGTGAGAGTGAACGCATTCGCATTTTCTATAGTTTGTTTCTCTATGTGTATAATGGAATCAATCATACGCAGCGATACAGATGATGAAAGAAGCGAGAAAAGGAAAGAGACAACGACACAAAGAGCAACGCGCGCGCATTCACGCAGCCGCATACACACATTCACAGACGCACACAAGGCAACGCACCCGCTGTCGCTGTTGAGCAACTGAGCCTGCGCTGCGTGTGCTGCTGACTCGTCGTCCTCGCCCTCGCCGCCGTCGGCTTCGCTGGCCTTTTCCCTGTTTGAATTTTGGCGGGCTTCTGTTTTTCAGATGAGGCAGATGACAAAAGTGGGTACATTTTTGGGAGAGGGGTCTTCGCTTAGGTGCGATGAGCTGAAAAGACGCCATGTGCGAGCCATGGGTGCATGAGCGCTTGCGTGGCGGTCAAGCGCCTCGAAGGGTCGATGCGCAGCAGACTACGCAGAAAGTCGAGGAAGAGGCGGTCGCCCGTCTGCACGACCTGCTCCAGCGACGGAAGCCGCAGCGAACCCGAGAGCACGCCGTTGCCGCTCGCGTCCACCGCGAAGAGCTCGTTCTCCTGAAACTGGTCGATCAGGTCGTCACGCTCTTCAAGCAGGTTCGACGGCACAAAACCTGTAACAGCAAGCCCCCACACGATAAAACAATGAGTATGCCCTCTAAAATCTTGCAATACGTGATAGCACCAAATGCGCTCGTACCTATTGCAGCGATGATGCGCGCCAGCAGCGTCTGCTCCGAGTCGTTCTTGAATAGCACTTCGCCCGTGAAAAGCTCCGCGAGGACACAGCCGAGCGACCACACGTCGATTTTCTGATCATACGAGAGACCGAGAATCACCTGTAGACGTAACAAACGAGAAGATGCACGTATCACATATAACTGTTAGACACTTGTCCCGGCATCAAACAGTAAATATGCGCCGCAAAACAACAAACCTCTGGAGCTCGATAAGAGCGGGACTGCACGTACGACGTCAGTTCGTCGGTCACAAAGCACGCGGACCCAAAGTCAATCACCTTGATTCGGCACTCGTTGAAGCTGCTGATAAGGATGTTCTCGGGTTTCAGGTCGCAGTGGACGATGCCGAGCGAGTGCAGCGCCTGGAGCGCTTCGAGTACCTCAATCGCGATCTTCTTGAGTCGAGGCATGCTGAAGTAGTTGATCACGCCTCTCTCCATCAGCAGCTTGGAGAACTCGTACAGATTGTCCCGAAGAAGCTAAAGAAAGAAGCGTATGGCAGCGAATGTGAGCAATCAGTCAGGCTTAAGCTTCATGGTTTGTTTGACAGACATAGTCACATAGTGAAGGTACGCATTACCTCTGTGACGATTATCAGATGCTCTCGAAAGTAAAAGTAGTCGAGCAGGCGAACCAAGTGCTTGTCGTCGACGTTGCAGTTGCCCGCAATGTACTGGAGCAGTCGGATCTCGTCCACGCCCTGGTCAAAGTACTCTTTGTTGTTCTTGATAATCTTCAGACACACAATCTGGTTCGTAGTCGTGTCGGCACACTTGTACGTGCGACTGAACACCGCTTCTCCGATCGCCAATTCAACCTGAAATACGCAAGAGTTAAGATCGTCAATACCACACAAAAGAGCAGCTTCAAACGGTATGAGTTAAAAGCAACGCGCACCTTGTACCTCCCTCCAACCAGACTCCCAATGCGCGGCCGCCAGTCTCGACTGGGCTCAAAACCAGTTTTGTGCTTCTCGCGAATGATTCGAAGCTCGATCACTTCGTACTCGTGCTCTCCGTCGTCATCCGAGTCTTCTTCATCATCTCCGTGGGCGACGTCATTTCCGTCTTCGCCTTGGAAGTCCGCCGATGGCCTATCGGACACAGAGTCGCCGGAAGAAGTAAATGCTCGTCTCGTTCTATACCCGCTGATGTGCGAGTCCATCACGCTGTCGTCTTCGTCCATTTGAAACACTTTGGTAGTCTCATCATACTCTTCGTCTTCCTCGTCTTCGTCGCCCTCTTCATCGTCGTCATCATCATCGCCTTCATCGCCTTCTTCTCCCTGGAAGCTCTCGTCTTCACACATGGAGCTGATGATCTCACTGTAAACCTCATCTTCGCCCCTCGTGTTCGCTTCTTCTTCCTGCGTGAATGCAAATTGGTGCGGCTGGCGCGGCCACAGCGCAGACACTGGTTCGCCGTCTTGCGATAAGTTTCCAGGCGAAGCACCGTAGTTGATTGACGACTGCGGGGAGTTGGACGTTCGGTTCGAGCTAACTTCAAACGCGTCTGGGTTGTTGATAGCGATTGGAACGGACATCTTCTTCTCCATCGCGATGAGCGTGTCATCCGTCATGCAGAGCTGGTTCACTGCTTCCGCCAGATCGTTCTCATAATCTGAACCAAATCCGCTGCTGTCGTCACTATCGCTTTCCTCGTCGTCGTCTTCACCGCCAACGCCATCGCCAAGATTTCCTGCACTGTGATTGTACATCATCCCGCCGTTGTGAGTTAGATAGCCGTCCCCACTATCACCGAATCCGCCGCCAACTGAATCATCATTAAAAAAGCGACGGAGAAGGATATTCTCATCGCCCATTTCCTCTCGGAGCGCAGCGCGCAGCTTCTTGTTCGTATGGATCCGCTCCACTGCCACTGGGACATTCGCGATCGACTCAAGAATCATCTGTACGAGCTCAGTCCTCTCTCGCTCTTTCTGTCGGTCGTGATCACTCGAAGACGCAAACACGAGCTCTCCTCGATTCGCACGCATGCCGTTCTCATCGCCCCCGCTTCCATCTCCATTCTCCATCACAGTCGTTGACATCATGATGCTCTGCGTTTCCGCCATCGCCCGAGGCGCCTCGAAAGACGAGCCGTTGACGTACACGAACACGTCTTCTTCTAAAGCGCCATCAACAACAGCAGCGGCAGTGGTAACAGAAAGCGGGCTGTCACTGTCAAAGTTGCGTAGCTCTTCATCGTCTTCGTCATCATTTTGGCTCGCGGGGGAAGAGCTCAGCAGCAGCAAGTCCACCGCGTGCGTGTCGGGCTGCAACAGCTCAATCTCGGCCTGGACCTGCTCAGCGTCTACGAGTTCATCATGGAGGTGGTCGTGGTCGTCAGCGGCAGCGAGGGGCGGGGACGGTGGGGAGGGCATGAAGCAGCCAGCAGCACTCTTGCTCGCCTCTTGATCCTTCCAAACGCGCGGTTTCAACCCACCAGAAGATAAAAAGCGTGAGGCGATGGAACCAAAAAAGTAGTACCCTCTATAAGAACAGGAGCCGAAAAGGTAAATCTCCCTCTATATGAACAGCGTGAGTGAATGCGCGCGACCACTTTTTCAACAGCAACCAGGAGTGACAAGACAGGGAGCAAGCGAATGCCGCGGTTGAAGTGCCTGCTGCGAGAGGCAGTTGAGAGCCCCAACGCCACTGCTGGTGGTGGCGGTGCTACTGTTGTTGCTACTGCTTCCAACGATGCTGGTGGCGCTACTGCTAATGGCGACGACCTGTTGGACATGACTGCGGAGCAGCTCTTCTCCGAAAGCCTTCACTCGCAGAGGCTACTGCAGATGCGGAAACAGGCGGCGGCGATCTGTGCAGCAAAGCCCATTCGCATGTCGACGCTTCTTGATAATAGCAGCAGGTGTGTGTGTGTGTGTGTGTGTGTGTGTGTGTATCAGTGGACAAGCAAAGCTTGATTCTGAGACGATGATCTCATATGTAAATACGCCTCTATGCGCTCGAATTCGGCAGCCACAGTCCCCAGTTTCCAGCGCAGCGAGCACCACTGCAGAATGCGGACATGTCGAGTTTAGAGGTGCGTTGCGAGTCACCTTCAGATCTATCTTGCTGGTGCTAGTTGTTGAGAGAATAACTGTCTGCGTAATACCCTCCCTAGGAATGCGTTGAGCTAGCTGTGTCAATGGCGCTGGAAGGACAGCGGGTGCTTTTCCTCGTGTCGAACCTTCCGCTGATAGCAAAGCTGTTGGCAGTCGCATTACAGCGACGGCGTGCGAATGTAAGAGAACCCTCTCATTAAGCTTATGTATTATGTTTGCTTCACCACAGTTGACTAACTCGCTCGTTTCTAGACCCTGTCGCATTCTGCTTCTGTAGACGTCCCTCTCTCTGATGAATTCTACGCGCCTCTGCAGCGCGTTACACTTACTCAATGCCGTGACGTCTTCCAAACGCTCTGTGAGCTGAGCGAAATGCAGCGAATGTGGAAGGTACGTACGCGCTAAAAACTTTTTTTGGTGTAGTAAAGAAGGACCTCTTACGCTGCATTCAATCCCAGGAACAAAGCGATGGGTATCGGCTCCTCGTTGTAGCGCCACTGTGTGAACTTCTCGGTCCATTCGTGACTTCTTCTGGACTCAGCTCGACAGGTAACAATCGTTTACACCGATGTAAACGAGCTCAACGTTTCGCTTGCTTGCTTGAGACACGCACATTTTGGCATCATTCTCACGTTTTGAGAACGCTCATTTCCTCCGTTTGTTTCTCGCACGTGTACAGGAGAAGGCATGCGGCGCATGCTGCAATTGGCGCTTAAGCGCGCTCGCGCCAGTGTGCCCGTGCAGATCCGCGTCATTCGGCCGCTTCTGATGCCTGCGTCCTCATCGGAACGGGCTGGAAATCTACCAGTCGGCGTATTGAGAAATGTTGACGCGGGTGATTACGATGATGATGACGGCGACGCGCAATGAACGATTGTGAGAGGGGTTGAAGTGCAGTAATACCGCCGATTTCATGTAAAGTGCGATTTTGTCTCGTGTCTGTTTCTGAATGAGATGACGGCAGAACAGAAGAAGGGGACGAAAAGCAGGACGGACGAGGAAGTGAGGAAGCAACAAAGCGCAAGAGACGAACACGAGCGCGAGCGCCTTTCGCCTATAATTAGACGCACACGCATCCACATAGAAGAGAAAGAGAGGAAGGCGACAAGACACGCTTTCACCACCACCATCCAGTTGCCAGTAATTCCTGCGCGCATTAGGAGAGATGGAGCAGAGTGGAGCTCGTGTCGCACAGCAGTTCCCCGCCTCGTCGAGTGAGACACACGATGACCACGAAGATTTTGATTTGTTCGGTACAGCACCATTGAACATATCGACCGTGACTACGACTACGATTGCCCAGGTGCAGTCAGTGAACGCAGAGCCGTCGTCACCGTCCAACTACGAGCTGTTCCCGATGGCGACAACAGATCAAACATACATGGAGAGAGAGCAGGTTCAAGTGTTGCCGGTTAAGGAAGCCCCTATCCAGTTAGCAAGAGCCACCGCGCCAGCTGATGAAGACGGCGGAGAAGACGATGGGTTTGAGCTGTTCCCGATGGCTGCTGCCATGAAGACGCTGGAATCCTCCGAGTCGTCGGCCACAGACACATCTGAGTACAGCATGTACAATAACGTTGCTTCAGCTACGTTTTCGAGGTCAAACTCTACTCCGGCAGCTGTAGCAGCATCGACGTATGTGGCTGCCGCTCCATTGTCACCGTCGCACAAGGTCTCGGGTAATGCTGTGGATATCATTGCCGTGCGCAGCACCGAAGACCAGTATTTCACCACGCCTTGGCATGTACGTTGTCGCATCTATTTCATGTGTCCGTGGTCTGTGGCAGTGAGATCCTGACTGACCTGTGATTGTATCGTTTTTGGTTCGTTGTAGGTTGCGTTTGGATGGTCGAGATTTCGGTCTAATATCACCACTGGCGTTGGTGACATGGTGCGCGTTTTTGTGAACGGAAAGGAATTGCCGACGAAGATGCAGCTCCTAGAGCGCGGTCGCTGTGCATTTGTCACAGGTACGTTTTGCACTCTCCTGCTCCAATTGATATTGGATATTGCACCCTATGCAACTCACTTGTTTGTTTTTGTTGTATGTACAAATCAGGTGGATTGACTCCCCCTGTCGGTGACTTGCTGTTCACGGATCTCAGTGAAGAACATCCTAACTATGTTCGATTCGAGCACTATCAGAAATCTTCAGACACGTTCCGCTATGTGGAGTCGCGTCTACACGTTTGGGGTCCAAACGAGTCTGTTGTGGTCGCAGATCTCGACGGAACGCTGACGATCAGTGATGTCGAGGGCCACATCCGCACGCTGCGCCTCGGGCAGTATGATTTCTTGCACAAAGGCGCGTGCGATTTCTTCACGAAGCTGCACGAATTAGACATGAGGATCGTGTATTTGACCGCACGGCCGATCGACTGGGCGAGTGCATCGCGAACCCATTTAGAGAACGCGACGCAACAGTCACACTCGTTACCGCCAGGTCCGCTGATCACAAACTCGAATGGCTTGACTGGCGCTCTATTCACAGAGGTTGTGAACAAGAACCCGCATGTGTTCAAAGCCCACGTGCTGAACGAGATCCAGTTGACGCTGATCCATGCTGGTCGTGTGGTGGAGCACCCGGTGTTTGTCGCAGGCTTTGGCAATCGACCGACCGATATCATCGCGTACGAGAACGTCGGCATGGACCCGTCGCTGATCTTCATGCTAGACCCGTACTCGAACCTGAAGGCATCATCCGATCCGCGTATCTACGAGTCGTACTCGGACCCGAACGCACTCCTGTGGCTGCTGCCGCGACTGAAGCACCGCGTGCCGATAGAGAAAGTTGGTCGCATCGACGACTACACCGTGCGCGAGTTGGTACTAGCGGAAGACCGCGACCAGCTGCTCATGGCGGAACGTAAGGCGCGCGCGCTGCAGGAGGAAGAATACGAACGCGCACGCGCACGGGGTGAAGGTAACGTCGGCGGCTCGTCCCTGACGCGTGTGCTCTATGGATCCTACAACGCTTAGATGGCAAACAGGCAACCAACCAACCAGAAATATGATCGAGTGTATAATGTGTTTTCTTTTTCTTTGTTCTTTCAATTATGTGAGGACGAGCGCACGAGCGGCTCTATATAATATCTTATCGACGATTTCTGTGTTTCACGTGCACCACCAGTTTGTAAAAGGCAAGAAGCGACGTCCCAGCGCCCGGGACAAAGGTACCATCGAGCGGGGACTCTAGCCTCAGAGCGACGAGCCGAACTGCACGATGTGCGGGTAGCACGGCAGCGTCAGGAAGTCCACCATGTCGTCGCCCGTGAGGATCTTGCCGACCACTTCGCCCCCCAGCGTCCACTTGTTCCCAGCGCGCGCGTTCACCGAGTGAGCCGCGACGCACTGCTTCAGGATGTCGAGCACCAGCGCCTTGGTGATCGTCTTGCCGTCCACGGTCTTGCAGCCGTGGCGCACCCACTGCCATACCTGCGCGCGCGAGATCTCAGCCGTCGCCGCGTCCTCCATCTTGTTGTGCAGCGGGATGCAGCCGCTGCCGCGCAGCCACGCCTCCGTGTACACGAGCGACACGTCAATGTTCTCCTCTAGGCCAGCGAACGTGATCGGACCCTTGGCAGGCTCGATCAGCTGCGCCGCAGTGGTGTCCTTCCCGGCTTCCGGCACGGACGCAATCTGGTTCGGCTGCGGCATGCCCTTATTGAACGCGTCCAACGCGATCTGCACGAGCCCCGGGTGCGCCACCCATGTACCGTCGTGGCCTGCAGCGACCTCGCGCGCCTTGTCTTCACGCACCGCGTCCAGGATCTTGTCGTTGAGCGCAGGGTCGTTCTTGACCGGGATCTGCGCCGCCATACCACCCATGGCGTGCGCGCCGCGGCGGTGGCACGTGCGCACCAGCAGCTTCACGTAAGACGCCATGAACGGCGTGGTCATCGACACCGCCGAGCGGTCTGGGACAATGAACTTGGCGTGGTTGCGCAACTTCTTGATGTACGAGAAGATGTAGTCCCAGCGACCGCAGTTCAAGCCCGACGAGTGCTCGCGCAGCTCGTACAGGATTTCGTCCATCTGGAACACCGCGAGGATCGTCTCAATCAGCACCGTGGCGCGGATCGAGCCGCGCGGCACGCCCAAGTACGCCTGCGACGCCACAAACACGTCGTTCCAGAGCTTGGCTTCCAGATGGTGCTCGAGCTTTGGCAGGTAGAAGTAGGCGCCCGACCCTCGCACCGCCAGCTCGTGAGCGTTGTGGAAGAAGTAAAGACCAAAGTCAAAGAGCGAGCCCGACATGATCTCGTTGTTCACGAGCACGTGGGCCTCGTCCAAGTGCCAGCCGCGCGGACGCACCAGGAGCGTCGCGATCTTGTCGTTCAGCGTGTACTTCTTGCCCGTCTGCGGCTGCGTGTACGAGATCGTCTTGCGCACAGCGTCGACGAGGTTCACCTGGCCGTCCACCTGGTTAAACCAGGTCGGCGCGGTCGAGTCTTCAAAGTCCGCCATGTAGCACTTGGAGCCCGAGTTGAGCGCGTTGATGACCATCTTGCGGTCCACAGGCCCCGTGATCTCCACGCGGCGGTCCTCGAGGTCCTTTGGGATCGACGCGACGCGCCACTCGCTCTCACGGATGTACTTGGTCTCCGGCAAGAAGTCCGGGAGGATGCCGGCGTCGAGCTCCTTCTGGCGCTGCACACGCGCGGCGAGCAGCCCCTGGCGGCGGGACTCGAACTGCACGTGCAGGAACGCGAGGAAGCGCAGTGCGTCCGGGGTGAGCACCGTGCGGAACGCGTCGCTCACGTGGCCGAGCACGCGCACGTTGGCAGCATTGGCGTTGAACTCCGACATGGTGGTGGTAATGGTGAAGAGAGGTTGCTTGCTTGTGCGGCTGGACGCAAATGCGGGAATGGAATGGGGGATTCAATGCGTCAGTTGGCCAACCGCCGTCGCGCCCTCTGTCGATCGGTCTTCCACCGTCGCGCACTCACCACTTGGATCTTTTTTTCTTCAAGAGATGGCGACGTGAACGCTCTGTTTGCACATTCAGCCAATCATAACACCGGGACCC
Organism: Globisporangium emineosum; assembly: GCA_023334195.1. Lineage (NCBI taxonomy): Eukaryota > Oomycota > Peronosporomycetes > Pythiales > Pythiaceae > Globisporangium > Globisporangium emineosum. The sequence continues at coordinate 37,857 of JAASGK010000046.1, forward strand.
GGACCCCCAACATTCACGCCTGACGTTGCCCTCGTCATGGCGACCGTTGACATGTGCACAGGCGGGTACAGCACATGGAGCTTTCGAGACCTGTTTCAAACACAAATTTCACTTTTAATCTAGCGTGAATAGGAGATAATAATACTACATTTGGTTCAACTTAGCCTCTTTATGTTGAGAAAATGTGTCCTAAATAAATGATATTTGTTCAAAAGAGGTCGATCTGGGAGAGTGATCCATTTTGGCTGCTAGCCCTAATCGCGCACGTGAAAAGAAACTTGCGTTTTTCGAGTGAAGCAGCGAGACCAAAAGCCACGAGAGCTTTCTGCCACTGCAGCATGGTCACCAACCACGACCTGTGTGTTGCGTTTCATCACAGGCGAACTTCACTCACTCGCTGACTCCTGAGAGCTCTGCACGCGGCAACTTGCACCTGTCATCATGCGTCTGTCACCAGCGACTTGCGCAGGCAGATGAGTACGTCCACCTGAATGTACTGCAACAAGATGAGTAACCGCGAGTGGTGTTTTGTGACGTCGACCGAGGGGAGACTCTCCAGTGCAGACTGAAGCTTGTCGTTAACGAACGCTCAGCTCGCTTTCTGACTGCATATTCGCTGCTTTTTGGTTGCGCTATCTCCTGCTTTTCAGCAGGTTGTCGATTTGGACACGTGGGTGGTGGATTCGGGGTTCACACGTTGAAGTTGACCAGCTCAGGTCTGAAGTTTGACGTCGACATCACAGCTGATGCAATGCAATTCCCTATTTGCTTGTTCCCGTCCCTAAATTAACAGAACTCACTAATTCACGCAGCTTGACAGCAAGGCTCGAGATGCGAAACACAACAATTGCAACAACACTTGTTCGGTCTCTTTGCTGCAAGCTACAGCGTCCCAGATGTGAGCCCGTATGGCTTGGTGGTGGTCTTGGTGTGCCGCCTGTACGCTGCCAGCGACTCGGTGTATGGGCGTGATACATCGATCGCGAGCCTCAAGGGTACTGCGTTGCGCGCTTCCTCGATGAGAAAAACGATCGTACTGAACGACGGTCGCTTCGCGGGATCCACGTCCCAGCACGAGCGCATGAGCCGCATCAGGATCTCAGGGATGTGGTCGCGGAGCTCCGGTCGGAGCTCTTCGTGCGCGACCATGTATGCCAAGTTGATGGGGTCTTGGTCCAAATAGGGTTTCTTGAAGCAGAACAATTCCCTAAAAAACAAATTAGGAGATTGTGACGTCAGCACATTGCTAAAATAGGGAACCTTGCACTTCAACATTGTTCCATCGGCAAGCTTGTTTCCTCACCAGAGCACGATGCCGTACGAGTAAATGTCGATCTTCTCCGAGTAATCCTCGCCGCGGAAGACCTCGGGCGCGAGCCACCGCGGTGTGCCGCACATCGTCTGCGCGTTTGAGTTGGGGTTGAGGCTGCGCGAGAGCCCAAAGTCACTCAGCTTGCACCGGAACGTCTCGGTGATCAGCAAGTTCTCGCCCTAGGCACGCGCAAAAGAGCGGTTCGCATTCAAGAGCTCTTCGACAAGGACTACCTATCACAAAGCACACACAAGATTGCCTCACCTTGATGTCGCGATGCAGAATCACCGGGTTGAGCGTGTGCAAGTAGCAGCATGCGTTGGCGCAGTCGAGCGCGATGTCGAGCGTGAGCCCCCACGTGATGTTAAGGCGCTTGCTCTGCGCGAGCTGCAGAAGGTCGACGAGCGACCCGGCACAGAGCTCGGTCAGAATGCAGAACGTGGGCAGATCCGTGACGGCTCCGAGGAACTGCACGATGTTGGGGTGCGCGAGGATCGAGAGGATGGAGATCTCGTTCTGGAAGTCCTGGATGTTCTTCTTCGAGTACTGCTGCATAAGCAGGCGCTTGACCGCGAGGTGCTTGCCCTTGTAGAGCCCTTTGTAGACCACACCGAAGTTGCCCGTGCCGATTTGCGCCTCGATCGCGATCTCGTCCAGACGCACTTTGAGGCCGAAGAAGAGCGTGTTCTCGATGCGACACGACTCGGTGATCGGCGCCACGCGGTGGGTCTTGTTCGAGAGTGCGACGTAGACGAGCGTGCCGGCCTGGGTCGTCGCCTGGAAGTGGTGCGTCTGGGGCGAGACTGCCACTGGCTGGCGAGAGAACACGCTGCCCATGGCCAATACAGAGCGAAACAGGGGTTCTTGTTGGCGAGCTGTGTGGTTGTGTCTGCGCTTAACAACCAAAGAGCGTGATTGATTTGATTGACCACACACACATGCCACGAAGGTTGAGGAGCTTCAGCTACTAATTATAACTCCAACTCCGTCGGGCAGCTCTATTTTGGGGAATGAGCGTTGGTCACTTCCGACAATAAATACAGCCCATGGAATCTGCAGACACAAGGAAATCGGGAGGCACGCAAGAATGATGGTAGAAGCAACTTGCATGCCCACCAACTCCAGCATTATTTACTCACTTTGCCTTTTTCCGCTGAAGCCCGCAAGCACCATTCGACACCCACACACACCAAGCAACACATTGGAAGAGTGCTGCTCGCTATAGTACACACTTCTATTGGTCGGCGGTGCAGAGCAGCGCCACGCCGCGCAGCGTCCAGTGCAGCGGCCGGTGGTCGCGCGACGAGAGCATGACCGAGAAGATGTAGTACCGGTCCGTGCGTAGCGCGTACTTGTAGCAGGGCGCCTCGTAGCCGCCGTAGGGCCCGTAGTCGCTCGTGCGGTTCTTCTTCTGCGCTTTTGTGGTTGCGGTCACGTACACGACCGGCAGCGGCGCAAACAGACGCTTCGGCTCGGCCTCGACCAGCGTGCCGTCGTTCTTGTTCCATGCCGCGCCGTCCACCAGCAGTCCGTGCACCAAGATGCCGTCGCGTGGTGGCTGCTTGATCTGCTCGAGCTTCTCGTAGTCGGTAACTTCGCTGTGGTACACGACGTCGTCGAGGGCCCAGCGCTCGCTCGCGTGGTGGCGCGTCACTTCCTGGGTCATGGCGGTCAGTAGTCCCTGTGGATTGGCGAACCCCGCGAGCCAAAAGCTGTGCGGCTTACCTTTTTCAAGCCAACTACGCAGCTGGATCGTGCGGTCCGTCAATCCCGTGAACCAGAGTCCGAGTGTCGACGAGAGCCACGAGATCTCGTCCCCTGCGCTGCGGTATATCCAGGAGCGCGGGACTTTGGCGTCGAAGATCGCGTTGATCGTGTTGCGGATCGCGACGGTGATCGCGATCTCGCCCACGATCGCGCGTTGGGTCTCCTCGAGGGTCTTCTGTACGATTGAGAGCACAAATTGCAGCCGCTGGATCTCCTGGAACAGGAAAATGTTGAGCGGTGCCTCGACGCCTCCAAGTTTCGTCTTGATGACATGGATGCTCTCGTCTTCGGAGAAGCTCTCAGGGATCGCGCTCGTAAGCTCCTTGCACTTGCGCATGACAATGTCTTCGCGGGTCTCGCCACCGCGACCGGCGCTCTGGTCCTTGGGCTGGGTCTCCAAGATCACGTTAAGCAGTGACGTCACCTCTTTCACGCGGTACGTCAGGTCCGCATTCGGGTGCAGTCCAAACACTTCGGGCGAGTCCACTTTCGGGAACGCGCCGATGAGACGCTGGAACTCCTCAATCTCCAGCGCGTGCTCGGGAATGCAGTAGTTGAACATGGGCTGCTGTTGCCCTCCTTTTGCTACGACATTTTCAGGTGAGAACGAGAACGAGTTGCTGAGCACCGTCGGGTTGAACCACGCCTCGCAGTACGCCTTGAAGAGCCGTCGGTCCATTTCGTCCGTGATGCGGCCGCCGTAGTGCACCTCCGCCACCATGTACTGGATCGTCGTCCACGAGAGGCTCGACGTGTATAGATGTCGCTCGAGGAAGCTGATCGCAGCGCTGAGGTCACTTGAGTTGAACTCATAGGGAACGCCAAAGCCTAGAGCGCCGAACTTCCTGCGCTCCTGCACCACTGAATGCAGGAAACAGAACGCGAAGAGTAAACTGCGCCACTGTGCGCTCTCAATGCGGTCGAGTTTGTCCTGGTCTACCAGCACGGTGTACGAGCGCAGCATCCCGGCTCGCAGTCCCGACGGCGGCTCGTTTGTCACTTTCGTGCACTTCTGAAGCAACGAGATGGGGAAATCCGGATGTGGCTCCGAGGTCAGGAACAAACGGAAGTCCTGCCCAGTGCTCTCCTTCACCTTGACGAGCACGTCGTCCATCGCCTCCATGTAGTCGAGTCCTAGGTGACAGTTCTGCAGCAGCACCCAGGAGCCGTTAAGCATTGCCGCGTTAATGGCTTTCGACGCCACGATCTCTTGTCCCTCACCCATCGAGATCGACTGGATGCTCTGCCGCTTCTTCCTCGCAAACAACTCGATCGCCTCTGTTGGATCGGCGCCAGGTGACAGTAAGTATAGCACGGGTGTCTCGGGTAGCATCTCGTTGAACACACTCTCGACAGTGTCGGTCATTGCCTCCGTGTACCGTGGCCCCATCGCCGGTAGCTTGGCGAGACTTGATCCAGTCGCGCCTTCGACGAACTCGAGCGCTTTGAGAAAGTCGTTCACTGCCAGAATTGTCCGGTCTTCGCGCAGCGAGCGGATCAGCAGCAGCTTGTGAAAGTGAAGATTCGCGGTCATGGACCGTGAATCGAAGAGAATACTCTCGTAATCTGGCAGTGGCAGGCGCTCGGGCTCGTTGTCTTCGTACCATTTCTTCCAGAAGCTCTCGCTTCGCTCCAAGTCGGTCAACAGGTTCCGGAAATGAGTCTTCTCGACCGAGATCTGCACCACATTGAGCCACGCTTGGTTAGTCATCCAGTTGAACGGCTTGGGCTGGTCCGACGAGAGCTTGCGCGACGCCCCTGCTTTCAGAAACAGGGTGATATCGGACGGGTTAATGCACTCGGCGGTCACGAGAATCTTGAGCGCGATCATGAGCAGGAAACTCAGCTTGTCTTTCTCGTAGAGCCCTCGGTTGATATACCGGTACACAATGTACGTGAGCGTATCGATGATGTTGCTCACGCGTTTCGACACGAGAGACGATCGCTCCGACACATCGATCGACTTTTTAAAGAGCACGAGGAACTGATCGAGCGAGATTTGGTACATCGCGTTCACGACCGAGAACTCGACGATGCCAAAGTACAGCACTGACCCGCGCGTCGCCACGGGGCGGTAGTGCTCGCGCTTCTCGTCGATACCCTTTTTCATCTCCTCTGCGGCGACGATCTTGTCGTTCACCTCAGTTGCCTTGAGCTTCGTGCTCGCTAACACTGTGATAAGATCTAGGTCGTCCAGCAAATTTCCCGTGTTTGCAGACAAGCGATCAAGGAGCAGCGAGTCCAGTGCGAGCAGCGCTTTTGTGTTCGTGTTCAGGTCCGACTGCACGCGCAGTAGCTGCTCTTCCAGTGATTTCTGTTCCTTCTGGATGACGCGAGCCAGCAGCTGCTCTTCCAGGCCTTTCTGCGTGACTGTGAAGTCGACGATCATCGTTCGCGCCTGCAACTCGGGCGAGAAGTGCGGATTTGGCAGCCGCGTGGTCATGTACAACCGGAAATCGTCGCTGAACTCGCACATGCGGTCGAGGATGTTGACGAACTTGGTCTTCGCCTTGACTATGATGTTCTTGTCGAGGATGTTGTTCAGGACCGGGTCCACGTCTTGGTCGACGCCGTCGAGCACCAGCGCCTTGCCTTCGTTGACGCAGTACTCGAGGTGATCGCGGAGCTTTGGGCTTGCGATAGAAACGACTCCAAACGACGGCAGGTGCTCGACTTCTCGATTCAGTACCCAAGAGAGCGCTTGGCCCTGAGGATCGATCAGCAGCGGGAACCGTGCAGCGCGCGCAACGAGAATGCCATTCTGGATCGAGAGCGGGTCGGACGGCAGTCCCTGCATGCTCCAGTCACTGATCGTACCCGGGTCCGCTAGAAAAGTATCCAACGAGAAATCGGTCGTGATCGGAATATGTTTATTCGTGAGCTCCTGGGGGATGCGCTTGAGCATCAGCAGCTCACGGTACTCTCTATTGAATGGACCACCGTAGCATAAGAAAGCGGACGCGAGCGCGCAGTCACCCACGAGATGCATCTTGCGCTCCACGAATCTGTTCGAGTCTTCTGTCCAGCGCAGCTTCTCGCCACCGAGCCCGTTGATCAGCGCCGTCGCCTGCTCCATTTTCTTCTTCGTCGCATGGGCGTACTCTTCGACCTTGGCTTTCTCTTCCATCTGGGTCTGGAAATCCTCCTGAAGACGCGTGAGCACGTTCTGGCACTTGACGAGCTTCTCTTCCGAGGACTGAAGACTTGCCTGCGCGGCTTCAAACTTGCCCTCTGCGATCCGGAGCGCCTCGAGCTTGGGCTTGACGACTTTTGATGCTTCGTGGTACATGCTCATGGCTTTGACCCAGCAGAAGAGCCCTTCTGCGGCTTTCGAGGCATTCTTCGCCACGGGTGCAGAGAACCCTTCGAGGTCCATATACGGCGTCATGAGCTCAATCGTTTCGTCATTGATGTTGTCCTTCAGATGCTTGGAGAAATGGAAAATGTTTTGCAAGAAGCGCGTGTCTGCGAGCATCCCAGACTTGACGATCTGGAACGAGTCGAGCACGAAATCAAACGTCTTCTTGTCTTTGCCAACGCCGAGCGTGATCGGCGACTTCTCGATCTTCAACAGCGGCATCATCTGCAAGATCGCGACGCAGTCAAAGATGAGCTTGATGATGTCACCGGGCTTGGCGAGTTTCTTGAGCTCGTTCAGGTCGTTCGGCTTGATGCTGCTCACTGCGCGCTCGGCTTCGTCCAGGAACGGCTGCGCTTTCTTCAGGTCTTCCTCTGCGTCCTCCTTCTCCTTCAGGATGATCGTCGCGTCCGACTGGCACTGCTCCTTGATTTTCTGCACAATGTCGTTCTCTTTCTTCGCCTCGAGCGACTTAACCTGCAGGTTCTCGAGCATCTTGTTCGCGGCGGCCTCGGCGACGACCAATTTCGACTCTTCTTCTTTCAAGATCACTTTCATCTTCTCCACGTCCTGCGCTCCCTGCACGAGCTTCTGCAAGCCAATGTTGATTGAGCTCTCGTTCTTGTTGATCTCGCTGAGTTTTTCGCTGTACAGGTCCTTGTAGAGCGTGAGGAAGTGCAGGAACGACCGCGGCGTCTGGAACACGTGCCGCCGCATCTTGGCAAAGTACTCACCGCAGATCTCGACCACGACCTGGTGGATGTGGCCCATCTGCGCTATCAGGCTCTCCTTCACGATCACCGAGCCTTCGATCGCAAAGTTCTCCAGGTACCCGTTGCTCACCGCCACGAGCGCTTCCTCGGGCCAGGGCAGGAACCAGTCGATCGTGCAGCCGCTGATCAGGTTCGGGAACTCGCGGCACCGGTCGGCAAAGTTCTTGCTCACAGGCGAGAGGCAGAGCAGCAAGTGGAGATTCTTGCGCACGCGGTCAAAGAAGAACCGGATGAGGTTGTCGATCGTGTCAGGACGCTCCGGGCGCGCCTTCTGCATGAGGTTCCGCAGTTCACTCGCCATGACCGTGAGCTCATCGCGAGGGAATAAGCCTGGGATCTCGCCATTCGCCAAGAGCGAGTTGATCTGCTCCAAGAACGACTCGTCCTTGATCTCCGCCTCGGTGATCAGGAACGACACGCCCTTGCCGACTTGGCCCGCGAGCTTAAACAGCGAGCGCAGATCATCCAGGAACGAAATCAGGTTGTACGTCTTCGTGATCATGATCTGGAAGACCTGGTTGCCCGCGATGATCGACGCGAGGCGAGCGAGTGACTGCTTCCCTGACCCACCCACGCCCACGAGCATCATGTTGTTCTGCGGCATGCCCAGCACGCGCGAGATGCGCACCAAGTGCATCAGCGCTTCGTCAAAGAGAATCAGCGAGAGCTTCTTGCCCGGGTTCTCCTTGTTGAACTGGTGCAAGAGCTGCTCGGTGCGCGTGCGCACTGTTTGAATCGTGAGCGCGCTCTCGTAGTACTTCGGCGCTTCCTCGACAACTTCCCCGTACTCGTCGACCACCGCTTCTCGCAGAAAGTCGACAAAGATCAGGTGCGGGTCCGGTTTCTCCTTCGTCGACGGCTTGAGCAACACCGAGTCGGCGATCAGCGCGATCTCGTCATGGAACCGGTTCTTGTCCTCGATCGTGACCAGGCGGTCGCTGAACACGCGCTCGCTCTCGTGCTTCCAGAGCTTCACGAGCACGCGCTCGGACGTGATGCTGTCGATCGGCGCGCGCATGATGCCCTGGTAGCAGCGGCTGAGCTCGCGCATGCTGAAGAAATAGTGGAATTTCTGCGGCGTGGGCAGCATGGACTTGCGCATCCACGTCCACAGATGGCTGGATGCAGACGCGAGTTTCGAGGAGACGTCCAGGATTGCCTTGCGGGACGCGTTGTCGATGTCGCCGAACCGCCAGCGCGCCATCTGACCGTAGATCGCTTCAACGAGCTCCGTTGTGGGCGACAAGATGTTCAGCACCATGAAATGGCGCTTTAGCCGGTTCGGGATGTCGTTCTTGCCACCCTTCGGGTGGCTCATCGCTGCCAGGTATCGCAGATCCTCAATCACCTTGATGTCGCCGCGCTTGTCCTTGTCGAGGAAGCAGAGCGTGCTGGTCTCGATGAGCTGGCGCGCCACCTCGAGCGTCGGTTGGTCCATCCAGTCGTTGAGCGCGGGCATCGACAGGTCATCGAGAAAGAACGTGAGCTTCTTGCCGTTCGCTGGCCCGAAAGTCTTGCCGCCGCGTTTCTCCAGCTCGGTTTCGATCACAATCTGGAAGCCGCCGGGTTGACTCGCCCCCGAGAAGATGACGTTCTTGAACGTGAGGTCGTCCGCGTTGCTGCGCCGGGATTCACAGAAGAGCCGCGCGATCGTCGACTTGCCCGTGCCAGTCTCGCCGACGAGCATGACGGGGAACTGGCACGCATGCAGGTGCTCGATCAGGTACAGCGACCGCGCGGTGTCTGCGTTTGGGATGATGAGGCTCGCGATGTTGTCGGTCATCGTGAGCAGGTTCTCGTTCGCTTCAAACGTCCACTTCTCCCATTCCAGCGTCGACGAGTGCAAGAAATGGTCGTAGATCGTGCTGCTCCTGTTGTGCTCGGTCGCGTCGCCTTTCGGGAACGCGGCCGGCGCTTTCTCGCTCAAGTACTGGTTCAGCTTGACGCGGTCGTCGAGGTCGAGGATCCCACCGACGGTCCAGCAGAGCGAGAACGCGAACAACCGCTCGAGCTCGAGTTCCAGATCTACACCAGCTTCGCTCAGTTCGCAGCGCAGCAGGAGACTGTGTAGCAGGTTCAGACACGACTGCATGAGCGCGACGCGCGGCATCGAGATCACGGGGTGGCAGTTCTTGTTGAAGAACTCAAACAAGTGGCCTGGACTCCCTCCGCCGTTTGAGGAGCTGCCCACAAGAACCTTCACACACTTTCTCAAGTGGTCGCGATAGAGTTCGGGACGCGTGAGCAGCCAGCCGTGGACCACCGGTTCCCAGTCGAGATCCGTCTCGCTCACGTAGATGATCCCCGCGCGGGATACTGTCGCCGGCGACGCGTTGCGCAGATCCTCGACCTCGAACATGAGCTTGCAGTTCTCGGTCATGGGGATGCGGTCGCCGTTCGCGAGCGTCAGGATCTTGTTGTCGTCCAGCACCGTGTTGAGGTTCTCGATCCAGATCGCGTCCACAGGGCCATCGCAAACGATCCACGAGACGTCCTTGCGCGTCCGGTCGTTGAACTTGGACCAGATCGCGGCGAACACACCGTCGACCCACTCGCCCGAGAGCTTGTCGGTCTCGCCAAACATCTCTTCGGGGCGGATCGCCTTGGGGTTCATGCGGACCTGTCTGTGCGGTGTCTTAGTCTGCGCGCTGAGCGCGGACTGCAGCGTCCGGAAGATCTCAGACTTGCCCGAGCCCGCTGGCCCCACGAGGATGATCCCGTGGCGAACAATGGTCGTGTCGTAGAACTGCAGCACTTTGGTCGTCCACGTCGGATGCGCGATGCGGTTGTTCATTTGCAGCACCTGCGCGATGGAGCTCGCGATTTCCGCGCTCTTGCTCGACGGATTCTGCTCAATACCTGGGAAGATGTCGCGCAGCAGCGAGAGAAAAATCGGGATGTCCTGCGCTACCAGTTTCGACAAGTTCATGTCCCGCAGCGTCGTCATGAGCAAGAGCTCTTCGTTCGCCATGAGGTTGTTCCGCTTGGTCGTGCCAGCGGTGCGCAATACCGACAGGATGTTGCGCAGTCCGAAATCGTAGTGGCGCTGCTTCGAGAGCTGCTCCTCGCAGATGTTGTACAGCGTCTTGAACTTGCGCGCGAGTTCAGCGAACGAGTCGTAGCCCACTGAGCAAAGCTTGACTTTCATGATGATCTCCCGATCAGGCACCATCATCGACACGCCACGAAAGAGAGCCTTGAGGTTCTCCGGCAACTCCTGACGGCCCTGGTAGCCTGGGTTCATTGTGATAAAGTATGCCACATCCTGATTCAACATGATCGCTTGCGGATCCCCAGGGAACGAGAACGAGGTGCTCTGCAGACGCTTGGCGTTCGTGATCGCGAGCACCTGCTGCGCCACAACCGAGAGCACGGGGAGCTCAATGCGGTTGAACTCATCAAAGCAGCCCCACAGCCCGCCCTGACACAAGCCCTTAAAGATCTTGGCCATGTCCGAGTACCGCTGCTGGTCGGTGCAGTTTGTGACGATCACGTACACGCCGAGACTTCGCCCCAGGTCCTTCACCGTCTCGGTTTTCCCTGTACCTGCCGGACCAGCGGGGGCGCCACCAAGGTGCATGCCCAGTGCCTGCGAGAGCGTGATGTAGGCGCGATCTGTGAGTGGTGTGATCACCAGGCGCTCCTTGCAGCCCAAGTACTCGAACGAGTACTTGAAGTCGACATCACAGATCGAGATCAGACACGCGTCCGCACCGACGTGATCGTGCACGGGGGAGGTCTTCCAGTAGAACCGCGCTTGCTTGAGCCACTCAAAGTCGTTCGCGTCCGCGATCTTCTTCTCCTTGTACAGTCGGCAGAGCTCGAGGAAGCAGTCGCGTTGGTGCACCTGGATCGTGATGAGCGTCTCCACTTTCGTGCGCGTCATCTTCGTGCCCAGGTCGGTGAGGCACCAGGACGACAGCTCCGAGAGCATCGAGCCGTGTTTCTTCGCGGTCTGCTGCATGATTCCTTTCGTGGTCCGACACTTCTGGAGCGCTTCCTGGCACTCTGCGGTCCAGCTCAACTGGATGCCGAGCAGCGCAAACTGTCCGCAGTACTTGGACACGAACTCTCTCAGCGAGCCCGAGTTGCACTCCGCCGCCGCGTGGCGACAGATCGACTTCATGGTGTGCCGCATCTCCTTCTCGACCATCGCGAGCCAGTCCTCGATGTTCCCGTCCGCGATCACAGGGTTCACGAGCGTGATCACTTCCTCGTCACTGCCCACCATCGACTTGAACTTGAGGATCTTGCGCCGGTCGCCGTTCGGCTTGTCCTCGTGCACTACCTGGTCGATGCTGTCGAAGATCTTCTCGTAGTACTGCTGCACCGCCATGGGGTCCGAGCCGCGCGACAGGATCAAGAGCAGCAGCGGGTTCGATACAAAGTAGAAGCGCGGGAATTTCTTCCGCTTCTGCTCCAAGTAGCCCTCGAGCGACTTTTGGCACTTCTCCAGCTCGCCAAAGAGGATCGGCAGCGTGCTGCGGAGCAGCTCGTTCGAGCAGCAGCCCACGACAAAGCCGATCTCCGACGCCTTGGTCATGATCTTGATCCAGTCCTTGTCGATCTTCGCAAACTTCTTGGCTTCCAGCGGCATCTGCTTGGCGATGTCGCCACCCGTGAACACGGACTCGAGTGACATCCAGAGCGTCTGCACTTTGATCCAGAGCTCGAGGATGTCAGCCGTGTCCGAGAGCTGCGCGAGCTTCGCCTGCACACTCTCTTTGAAGAAGACCACGTGGCGCATGCTGAGCATCGCCTGCAGCTGCAGCTGACTGTCTTCCAGGTCCTCGATCACGAGTCCGTAGCCCTTCAGAATCGGCACGTTGCGCGACCGCCACTCGCCAAACTCGAACGACGTCCCGGCCCAGCGCTCCTTGACGTCCTTGACCTTATTCTCGATCTGCAGTTGCTTCTGCGCGCTCTCGCAGATGTTCTCGACGTCTTCTTTCCACGTGAGTAGCTTTACCTCCAGGATGTCCTGGAACTTGAAATTTTCGCTCTCCACCGCCAGACTCTGTCCGCAGATCTTGATGAGCTCTTCCCAGTGGCGGGCCTTGATGCTCTCTTTGCTCAGTTCGCGGATCAGCGGCAGCATCTCCAAGAACTCGTTGATGTCCTTCCTCAGGATGTGGTACGCCTCCCACTCGCAGAGCTTCTTGGGCATCTTCTTGCAGCGCAGGTCAAAGCCATTGAACGCGTCGCTCATGCGCTGGATGCTGCCGCCCACCTGGCTCCACGTGATGGCCTTGAACTCGTCCATCGTGTTCACAACGTCCATATAGAGACCGTAGAGTTGGTCCAAGAGCGCCAACTCTTTCTTGGTGCGCACGAGCTCCGGGTATTCGGTCGGCCGCATGCCAAAGAGCTCTTCACCAGCAGAGTACACCTCCAGCTTCCTCTCGCGCGTGAGGATCAGGTCCTTGAAGCGCTTGAGTCGCTCCACGGCTTCGGCAGGCTGGAGACCCGACACCATCGGCCCGTTCTCGTTGTAGTCGCAGCGAAACTGCAAGATGTCGACCTGGAAATCCTTCACGTCCTTGATCAGCTGCTTCTTGAAGACCCCCTGCACGTCCGAGAGGTTGTCGGTCACTTCTTCCGCGTAGTCGACGAGCTTGCGCCAGGAGCTCCGGATGACGCTCTTCTGGTCCATCTCCTCCTTGTCCATGTACCCACCGGGCAGAAAATGCTCGAGCATCTCGTACATGTCGGTGATCGGGTTGATCTCCATCTCGATGGCCGACTCGCGCTCGCGGATCTCGCGGAGCACACCCATGACGAAGCGCAGCGAGTCGAGCGAATCCACCTGCGTGTTGAGCTTGATCGTCGTCACGCGGACGTACTCCATGAGGTTGGTCAGCGCTGTACGCGCCTGCTGGTGCACCTTGTCCGAGTACTGCACTTTCCACTGGCGGCACTCGTTGCGCAGCTGCAGCTTGAGGTTCTTCGTGTTGAGCGACAGCACGGCGATGTTGTGCACGGGTGCGATGTGGTTGATCTCGGCCTCGACGCTCATGAAGTTCTTGAGCTCGTTCTCAAAGTCGTGGATCAGCGGGTTGCGCTTCATGAACTGGTTGTAGCGGAATTCCATGTCCTCTTTCCAGAGCCAGTCGTACTTCTTGAACGTCGTCAGGTACTCGTGCACCTGGTTCTTCGTGCCGTGCAGCGCGCCCGTGAGCAGGATCGCGACCTTGATGATCTCCGTGTCGCAGCCCAGCTTCTCAAACAGACTCACGCGCGTGTGCTCTGGAAGGATGTGCTGCTGCCCCCACTCGTGCAAGCTCTTGGAGCATTTCAACACGGCAACCGCCGAGCGGTTGATCGCCTTCTGGATGTCGTCGAGCGACGGACTCAGGCGCACCGATGGGACCGAGAGCTGGACGTCGACTTCGAAGAACGGACGCTCGAGGAACAGGAAACCCGTGCCCGCCTTGGAGCACACGCGCTTCTTGATCGCGTTGAGAGACTGCTTAGTGCAGTTGAGAAGCGCGCGGTAGAACAGGTTCTTGTAGTGGCTGCGGAACAAAGCCATGGACGCTTGGTCGCACATGATCCGCTCGCCGTGCTCGTCGGGGATCGTCGTCATCGGTGACGATCCGTTGTGCGACGTCCCCATGGGCGAGGATGGTAGCGTGACGAGCGACGCCGACGGTGTCGCATCCAGCGTGTACTCGCAGAGCGACCGCAGTACGTCCTCGACCGCGTTCTCGATCTCCACGTTCTTCGCACTGAGCAACACCGTGACGTTGCCGACGTGTTTCTCCTGTATTCGAACAAAGTCGTCGAGCGCAAACGACTGGTCCGTCGGTAGGTACACAAGCGACGCGCGCGACACGACCTTGAGGTTCTTCTCAATGCGGTTCTCGATGATGTCGTAGACGTTGTTGATGAGCTCCTCGAGCCGCTGGAGTCCAAAGTGCACCTGCATCTTGTACGCGTCGATGTTCATGCTCGTCCACGTGAGCGTGACCATGCCGGGGCGGAGCTTCTGCTGCAGATCCTCCAGATGCGGCTTCAAGAGCGTCGCCGTGACCGGGATGATCTTGGACGTCACGCGGTCGTACTCTTTCAAAGTGTACGTGAGGTCGTTGTAGTACATCTTGAACTTGTCTTCCTGGAGCATGACCATCTTCGCGTTCTCGGGGACCTCGATGCCCATGCGGTCGAGGCACTTCGCCTCGCGGATCAGCTGCAGGATCTCTTTGTCAAAGTTCACGTACAACTTGCTGGTCTCGGGGTGGCGGATGATCAGTGTCGCATGCAAACCCGCCTTGGCGGTCTCCACGGACCGGCACCAGGCTTCGTACCACAAGTACTCAAACGCCACGAGCGTCCGCGCGACCTTGTTGTACATCTTGATGATCTTCTTCGAGTCCTTCGTGGACAGTACGGTCGGGTTGCTCTCAAACTTGCGCATCGGCTCTTCAATGCGGCGCAGCAGGTGGCGCGACCAGAGGATGTTGCCGGCGACCGGTGGGAGGTTGCGCGCGATCGGCGGATCGTGGCGGAACTTCTCGTAGATGTCCTGCACGTTCGTGAGGTCGAGTCCGTAGTTGTGGAAGATCACCGTGAACTTGGAGTCGAGGTCGGTGCGCAAGCTCTCGCGCTGGAGGATCGACTGGAACTGCTTGAGCAGGATGAGCGACTGCTCGATGCTCGTGATGCTGTCAAAGCTCACGTTGATGAACTGCTGCAGCGACGCCTCGAGGTCCGAGATCTGGATGTTGAACTCCACGTAGTCGCGGTCGAACTTGTTGTTGTGGTAGTCGAGCAGGTCGTGCTTGTGCGCCTTGAACTCGCGGATGATCGTGTTGAACGACGCGAGCAGCGTGTCCATGCCCTCGAGCGAGTGCAGCGCCAGCGACCGGAACTGGTGGATTGTGCTGAACATGTCGATGAGCTTCACCACGCGCCGACAGAAGAGGTCGAACTTGCCGAAGATCTGCGTCTCGCTGAAGTCGAACTGCTTGCCCTTGGGCATCGTCAGCAGCTTGTCCTTCGTGAGGCGATACTGCTCCTGGTACGCCTCGTTGAGCTTGAGGCACGCCTCGAGCTCGCCCAGCAGCGCCTCGGGGTCCTTGTCCCAGATGCTCTCCGGCAGCGCTTTGCCCAGGATGCTCTTCTTGCAGAGCGTGATCATCTGGTTGGTGGTCTTCATGAACAGCTTGGTCATGCGCTCGGTCGTGTTGTAGTACCGCGCGATGGTGTGGATCATCTTGACCGAGTTCATGAGCGCCGGCAGCGCGTCTACCATGGACGCGGGCGTCCCCGTGTACAGGGGCTCGATGAAGCGCTCGAGCGTTGCGAGGTACTTGACGTTGTCCTTGGCTTCGTTTGACGCCTCGGTGATGTTCGTGTCGATCTGCTTCCACTGGCGCAGCAGCGCGCCGATGCTGAGCTTGTCGAGCCCGCCGTCCTGGACCTTGGACACCACGCTGAGTACGCCCGTGACCATCTTGCACTCCTTGGACTTGAGCTGCTCGGTGATGCCCATGAGGCGCTGCAGGCGGCGCTTCCAGTACTCGAGCTCGGTGTCCGGCCCGGCGTCGTGGGACTCCCAGCGGCCCTGGTCGTTGTCCTCGAGGTACGCCTCGGTCTGCTTGCACCAGTCCTGCACTAGGTCCACAAAGTGGTACACGGCGGCGTCGTCGGACGACAGCCTCGACAGGCTGCGGGAGTCGCTCGGGTCGAAGCGCTTGTCCGGCTTGCGCAGGTCCAGCCCCGTGTTCATGGCCTTGAGGTTCTCCTGCATGTCCACCACGAAGGACTTGAGCCCGTGCATGAACTCGTTGCGGGACTCGCTGTCCGCCTTCCCCCACTCGGTCTCCTCGCGGCTCGTGAGCAGCGGCACGAATAGCTGCGACAACACGGTCTCCACCGACAGCAGCACCGACGGGTCCAGCACGCCGTAGCCGAGCAAGTGGTCGTTCGCCAGCGCCGGGTCTAGCTGGTTGACGCCTGCGGCGGCGCTGTCGAGCGTCTCGGGGCTCATCGCCAGCACGCCCGCAAACCCGCGCGCGCTCTCCATCACACTGGCGGCACCGCCGCTGCTGCTGTCCTTTGGGATTTTCACAAAGTACAGCGCGCGGCCGCGCAGCGGCTCCTCCAGCCCGTCGGTGATAAATAGTTCGCGGCGTCTCTCAGTCGTCAATGCCGTAGTACCGCCACCGCTACTTATGTGCTGTTGCTGCTCTGCTGCGGCTGTTGTCGTCACTCCGTCGTCCAAGTCGCTTTGGCGCATCTGGTAGTAGAAGAAGATCTTGCGCGGGCCGTCCATGCGGAAGAAGAGCGCGAGCTTGTCCATGTTGCGGTTGGTCTTCATGAGCTCCTCCACCTGGGCCTCGTCCTGGAAGCCGAGCGACGTCTGCAGCCGCTGGATGAGCCATCGGTGGCGCGCCTGGAACGCCATCTACGTACGGCGCTTGGGGAGGTGGCGACAGACGCTGCAGCAAAGCTAATGATAATTAATTAGGCAAGCACCATCGGACAGTCTGCAGGCAGGCAGGCGCCCTTTGCCAGGCCCGATTGGCGCCGATTGGCGCCATGTTGCCAATTTTGAACCCTTCTCACCCTTTTTAGAGCATCCACACCGGATCGGGTGTGAAAATTAGGCGTCTGAGGCCATTTTGCCTAATCTCAAAATCTGCAGACGCCTAATCTCGAGCCATTTTTTAATGGTACAAGGTTGTTGTGCCTGTCTTCGCCGGGCGGGCAACAACGATATGCCAATAAGCATAAATATGAAGATATAGAGGTTTTGAACATGTATTTGTGAAAATTATCAAATGCAGCCTAAAAATGAAAGCCTGAAAAGTGGCACGCATAAATGCGAAGCT